>NDGM011142980.1:0-12876 GCA_002564305.1 Octomys mimax | reverse complement strand
ATGGCCATTGCTTGACCAATTTGCTCTCTGTGAAAGCCTGGGAGAATGTTTTCTCTCCATGTGGCTCTCCTTAGGTGCACTCTATGTCGTTGATCATATTGCTCTGTGGACTCACACATTAGGAAAACAGAATGGAAACAAACAAACACCCTAATGCTGCATCTCTAACATCTAGAAAAGGAAGAGCTAACCAAACCCAGAGCCCAAAGACGGGAAGAAATCATTAAGATTAGAGCAGAAATTAATTCAATTGAGATGAAGAAAACAGTTCAAAGAAGTAATGAATCAAAAAGCTGGTTCTTTGAAAGACTAAATAAAATCAATAAGCCCCTAGCTAACCTCATCAAAAAGAGGAAAGAAAAAATTCAAATCCAAGCAATAATGAATGAAAAGGATGTAATCACCACAGACCCAGTGGAAATTCAGAAGATTATCAATAACTACTTTGAGAATCTTTATGCTCACAGAATGGAAGACATAGATGAAATGGACAGAGTCCTAGAAAGGTACAAATTACCAAAATTGAATCAAGAAGATATAACAACTCTTTTCCCATTCTTTAGCATCCAATTTTCCTATCTTTACATTTAAAGAATGACTCTTGTACGTAGCATATAATTGCATCAGCTGCTTTTATCCAAATTGATAATATTAGCCTTTTGAGTAAAATATTTAGTCCTTTAACATTTATTATCATTACTGATATGTTTGGAATTACAACTACCATTTTGCTATTCTCTCCATTGTTTCCATTCATGTTTTCCTTCTCGATTCTTATGCTCTGTAAGTTTTGGTTCCTCTACTGAATTTTTAGCTATAACTTTTGGTACTTAATGTTAGTGATTTTTCTGAAAGATTTTAAGATTATAGGTAAAAAATAACTTAATATAACCTGGAGTCAGCATTGCAGTATTACATATAAAGTATTAGAATCTTAACACATTAAAGTTGTGCTTACCACTGCCCATCTCTGCCTTTTGAAATTCTGTTGTCAAATATATGAAATATGCTTACACACAGCTTTTTCTTTTATTTGTGTTTTGATGAGTAATATATTTTTTCCTCTGGCTTCTTTCAGAATTTTTCTTTGTGTTTGCTTTTCATTAGTTGACCTAATCCCTTCAGAGGTTTTCTTTTTACATAGTCTGCTTAGGATTCAGAGAGCCCCTGAATCCTACATTATATTTTTCACCAACATTTGGGAGTGTTCATCCCCTCCTTACTTTCTGAGATTTCAATTGCGTATGGGCTAGATTGCTTAATGTTTTCCCACAGATCAATGAACTCTGTTCATAAAATCATTTCCCTTTATGAAATCAAGGCAAGATACTTTATATTGATTTGTATTCATTTGTACTCATTTTCTTTGGCCTTTTAAAATGTTATATTCAATCTATTGTTAATACCACTTAGTAGTTTTCTTTTTTATTTTTTAAAGAGAGTACTAATTAGAATTGAAATAGAAAAAATTACAAGTGATACAGAATTTCACTTAAAAAAGTAATATGAATTTCACAGTGTTTGTTGTAATACATAGTGTTGTCTTCCAACCAGTTAGTCACATTACCAGATATATGAGTGTAAAATTAGAAGAAGAAAGAAATGTATGAGAAATTAAGAAGACAAAAAGACTAAACCATTATAAAAGGGAGACAAAAAAATTAAGCATTATCTGCTCCTTTCCATAGCTCAGCAGAAATGCACAGTACAGCTGTCCAAACATACTGCTTACATATATAGATAAATCTCTTTTCCCCCACTCCCTCTCCTGTCCTTCTTCACAACTCAGTAACTCTTTCTTTCTTAACAAGTTCATTCCCTTTTCCCTGTATCTACTGTACCCTTCAGATTCCATTTTTCTCTTTCAGCTTCTCACACTAAGGAGAAATACGATGTTTGCACGTGCAGGTCTGATTTATTTCACTTAAGGGTATGTTCTCTCATTGCATCCATTTACCAACAAAAGACTCAAAATTAGTTCAGTTTTCATTTAAGATTGTTTTTGTTTTGAAATAACATTTGTCTCTATAATTCCTGTTGTTCTTCTGAGATTTCCCATCTGCTCATTCATTATGATCACACTTTCTTTAATGCAGTTGAGCTGCCTTGAAGTCCTTGTGTGCTAATTCAAACATAATCATCTTAAAGTCAATTTCCTTTGATTAATGGGTCATGACTTTCTGGAGATTGTTTTCATATATAATGTATTTTCATGATGACTGTGTTGTTTGCCTTTAAAGGATGCTAGGCATTGTTCTGGCAGGCAGTTAAATCACTGAATCCAATTTGCTCTTGTGTATTTTCTAGGGCAATCTGACTTGACTTTGAGTTTAACCAAAGATGTGTCACTTTAAGCCATTTGTGTTTGTAACCTTACCTTTGCTGAAACAAAGTATCTGACATACAAAACTTAAGGAGGACAGGTTTGCTTCTGTGCCTGGCTTCAGAGATTTTAGTCCATGGCCCGCTGGCACCAAAGCAGAAACAGCCTGGTGGGAGCCAGAGGGGAAAGGGCCAGGGACAAATCCACCTTTCCAAGTCACACCCTGCCCCACCACCTGCTCATCCTAGAAGAGCTTGCTTCTTTACGAGTCCATTCGGCTGACCAACTCAGCAGTGATTTATCCATGGGATGAACTTACAGATATCATGATTAATCACTTTGGAAAATCTCTGACTGCTGCTGCAGTGGGGACCAAGCTCCCAAAATATGAGCCCTGAGGTGATCAAACCGCAATAGCATTATTCATATTTCTAAGCTCTCCCCTTTCTGAGATCTCAACTGCTGTGTATGTTGGGTGAATCTGTGCTCCACCTCGTATGGGATGCCTGTTCTGTGGAGCGGATGGTGCCAACTTACTGAAGGCCTAGTTCCCTGATGAGCCCCCTTTTCTGTTAATGTTTTAAGTTACGGTGACATAACTTGAAAGCCACATCACAAGTACATTTTTGAAGTACGCATTGAAACTGACCCGACTTATTTCTTCCTGCTTAAATATCCTTTTGCACTTTCCTACTTCCAGCCTTTGGCTTGACATTTTCTTCCTGCCTAAAATTTAGGAGCTTGTGTACATGGAAATGTCCATGAAAACCTATTTGTGAGAATAAAACTGTTTCTTCCAATCCCTGCAGGACGCGCCAAGCGAAGTGTTCATGTGAGCACTGCTGGTGTCCTTGATCACTGTTAATTTTCTATGCAGCAAAATTATTTCCTCCAACCCCATGCTAGAACAGGCATATTTTATAAAATAAAACAAATAAATCTGTTCAAAACTCTATTTAAAAAAGAAAATTAAGGACCAGCCTGATAGCTCAGCAGACTAAAGTGCCTGCTTAGGCAGAGTGTAGTGGCCAGGGTCGACCCCACCCCCAGGGCACGCTGAGAAGGCATTTGAGACTGGGCGTGGTGGCGCACACCTGTAATCCCAGCTCTTGGGAGGCTGAAAACAGGAGAATCATTACGAGTGCGATCTGTGTAGTGAGACCCTGAACACCCTGTAGGCCTTTCCCTAAATACAGAAGAAAACTAAAAAGTAAATTATGCTTCCATTCAGCCCCTCAGTTGCCTTTTAATACCTCAGTGATTTCAAGAAGGCCATAGTGGTGTGGCTTCTTGCCACAGCTATGCAACTTTTAGGTCAATAAATCAGCAGCATAAAAATGCTCAGGGGCATCAACTCTATGTTATTACTTTCCCCATCTTTCATGCCTGAAAAATCCTGTCTTACTGATTTGAAACTTGCATTTCTGGTTTTCTCGAGAGCTCTTCTTATGGGTAGGAGTCACATCAACAATCTTTCACCACTCTGCCCGGGGGTGGTCCCAACAGTTTACCCAGGTGGCCGGCACTTCCCGAATGTCATCCTTGAGTTCCTTCAGGACTCTTGAGTGAATGCCATACGGTCCTAGCAGCTTATTTACATCCAATTTGTTATCTAGATTGGAATACTCAGTATAATCATTCTTTGCCATTTAATCTATTGCCTCTGACCTAATTCCAATTTTTCTTTCTTTCTCTCTCTCCTTCTTTCTGTCTGTCTGTCTGTCTNACCACACTAAAATAAGGTTCCCCTTCTATGAACTTCTTTAATCACATTTTATTTGCATTAATCCCGGGTTAAGTATTGCATTTTTGTTACTCAGATTACATGTCCAGGGTATAAATAGCACTTCTAGGTAGAATTTGGGTGTAAGGGATAATTGGAATTGAGTCATGAGGTTGAAGCAATAAAAGGGAAATAAATATGCCGCATGTATCCTTATATTATGAAAACTGGCCATCCTCAGTGCATACGAGGCTCAGTAAAATAGCAATTTCCATGAAAATGCACATTGTCAGAAAAGGCTAAAGAATATCACTTCAGCCCTGAGTCCCACCACTCAAAGGAGCCTGTGCTGTCTTCTCTCCCAGTGTGGTTGGTCGTTTCCTTTGAGCCGTGTTCCTGAAAGAGTCTGGGTCTATTCTTAAACTTTATATGGCCTTTCTTTCTCAACATAGCAGTTGTTGTTCTGATGAGACCCCCATTTTGTAAATTTACATGTTTTCTATTTGAAGCACTCCCCCAAATTCTTCACTTCATGGAGAAATTCTTTGCTTCTTGTTCCTCGCTTCCTGCCAAGAGCCATTGGTGTGTCCTGTTTGGTAATTGCCGCGGTTAAGCCCGCTGAAGGGCCTTTATTCAAGTGTTAGATTTAGAGATTCTCGTTACTGTTGTTCGGGTAGCAAAAAAAGGCAAGCGATGAGCAGGCTCTCCACAAACAGTCCTTCATGGGTGCCAGCGCTCCCCTGGGGTACCTCCACCCTCATCCATTGTGCGGCTATAGAAACACCAAAAGGGCTGAATAACAACAGGAACTGCAAAGCAACAAAACAGCCAGTGTCCCCAGTGTCCTCTGGCATCACCGCCCTGTGAGGACAAACTGGGTCACTCCAATGCCTGTTTATGCAAGACTCCATCAGTCAGTCGGGGCTCAGCCCCTCAGAGGCTTGCCCAAGTGCTCCTGGGATGTGATCCCCAGCATAGCTTGCTACACGGAATCACCCTCTGTTCCTCGAGCATCCTCTGCTCATGAAGTTGTCCTGAACGAGTGGGCCAGCCCTCTCCAATCTGCATAAAGTGCTGTCTTTCCCCTCCCCAGAGCTCCAAGTAGTTCTGGATAGAGACAGAGTTGGACTCTCTGCAGAGATTGAGAAAGTGCTTAGGGCTTCTGAACCTTCACCCTGGTGGTGTTCAATTTCAGATTCGGTCCCAGAGAATGGCCTTTGCCAAACTCAGCTCTTGCAGCTCCTCTCTGAGCTTGTCCTCTACAGTGCACAGAATGAGATCAAGTGCAGAGAGGCCAAGCCCAAGATAGTGCCCCACCTCACTATTCATTGTGCTTGATAGTCCTGTGTGTCCTTACATGCACGCACACACACACACACACACACACACTGTATTAACTAATAAACATAGACCAATAGATTCCTAGGGTTACCCACCAAGTTTTAAAAAGTCTTTCCTTTATGGGCTCAGAAAAAAAAGTGCATATAATTCCTTATTAATATTTAGTCAGGGTGCTCCCCATCCCCGAAATCAAAAACAGTCAACCTTTGTTAGAACTGCCACAAATTTTAGAACTAGTCTGGCATCCCTTTCAGAACTGGAGAGTGGTGCCAGAACACCTGAACTTGGATTTGCAAACTGCAGTGGAGATCTGGAAGCGCTGGATGGGTACTAATTTGCCTTCTGGAAGTTTCAGGCTGATGAGCGCTCACTGAGATTATGCATATCTAATAACTCTCATAATGAGTTTTCTAATTTCAAAGAAACCTGCCATTGTTTAAGGAGAATGATCTCTTACTCATTGCAGTATTCAAACTTTACTTGGTATTGGTCAGCAAATGCGAAAAATGATAGAACTGGCCATCTCTAGTCCTCTCTTCACTATCGCAGCTTCTTTGTTGCTTCTCCACATACTATACTTTCTGCTAAGCACAGCAACACAGCGTCTCATGAAGCACTGTGCATTTTGAAATAGATTGTATTTGTAATTTTCAGATGAGAATACTGAAACTCATTGCACCAATGTGCTTAATCATTAATAACTTCCTTCTGGAAGGCAAGTGGTTTGTGCAACACCCTTCCTTCTTAATGTCCAGTAGAGCACTCCCCGGACACTTTTGGCCACTTATATTAAAGTTAATCTCGTCATAGTTCACATGCTCAGTAGTCATAGGTGCTGGCTGGCAGCCACTGTATGGGGCAGTGCAGATCACAGGGCGCATGGGACAGCACGGGCACCCTCAACCCTCAAACTTGGCACGGTCCCACCCCTTTCAGCTGTCTTCTCCACGCTCTTGCACCCTTCATTCTACTAACTGGTCCTAGAAAATGCTAACTCAGCTTTACCTGTTTGTGATTCTGTGCTCCTTTGAAGGGTTTCCTAATGTACTTGGTCGCTGCTTAGCAAGAAAATGATTTCTGCCATTCTTCCAATTATCAACATGTGCTTCACTAGTATCCAATCCTGTGTTGCTCTTTGGTTGTCCTTTATATGTGTGTTTGCAATAAATTTCATTTTAGGGTAAATCATAGTGTGATCTGTTGGGTGGGATTTTTTTATGACTTTTTCAATTTAAAGAGACTTTTTAAAAATACAGCATTTCAAAACAAAATGATAGAAAATTAACAATGGTTATTTTATTACATATTGTTATCTTCAAAGTAGTTGCTCAGCTTACTAGATATAGGCATGCAGAATTGGTCAAACAGTATTAAGCACTAACTGTTCCTTTCAAGGAACTAATAGAAATTAGCAGTATAATTCTATGTATATGGTCCTTCCTTGAAAGGGAACGAAAGTACTCAAATGGGAGAGATTTTTGACCTCAGGCAAGCTCATCACGTTAGCACAGATCACTCTGTCAGCCAGACAGAAAAGAGGACAGGGTCCTCCTCAGACATCAAAACTGAGAACCACATGAAGGCTGCTATCTCAGGGTTAGTTATTTGATGCATCCCAACCTCAGAGATCTTAAAGTGTGGCAAGAAAAATTTAGAGTGTGTGAAATATAAATGCCTCAGAACTAAATTCCACACCTGATTATAAGGATGTTAATTCCACTCAGGAGGTGGGAGCCCCTTGGCTTGGCTACTTCCCTTCAGGTTGCATCACTTCATTCCACAACCACAGGATTAAGTTTCCACATCAAATGGGAGGACACACACTTCAAATGCTATTTAATTAGCACCTCATTTAATCCCCATGAGTTTAGATTATTTTAGGAGTGGGAAAGTATCTTAGAACACTCTACCCCAAAGCAACACTGGATGTAGTTTAAGAACCCTCAGAGAATAAGGCACTATTCTTGATCATAACATGTTTTAGCATACAATGTTTTGATAGGAGTAATTAGTATTATATTGAAGCATTTCATTAAATGAAAAACATCTAGTGGTGTGTGTAACACCGGTGGTTCACGTCTCGAGTGTAACTCCGCGTCAGATTCCCTGTACTGACACTAGACCATGCCCCCTGCCTTCTGGCTCACATACAAAGCCATCAACCATTCCTGTCCTGTTTGCCAGACCTCTGCTCTTGCTCACATTGACCAACCCACACCTCCAGTGGCTGTAACCTGTGCAGAGTTTTACACCAACATGGAGGTTACACCCCTCCATCTTCTTCCCTAGAACTAGAGTCACCATGCCCCCTGCTAGGCCTGCCTTCCAGAAATCCTACCCCTCACAGAACCATGATTGCTTAACACCATCCAGAGGATCGACCTGTGTGCCTGATCCACAGATGGAGTATTGAAATTGTAATATTATGACACTTGAATTCGGTTATTAGTATAAAAGCATGGCTCATTTCTAGGTCTTGCAGCACGTTAAGTACTTGCTGACCATTAAAAGGTGCAGCTCCTGCAGAGGCTGGAGGTGCTGAATAGTTATCCTAAAGCCCTCTGCCGCTGTCAGTTCCCACCACCACTCTTTCTAGTAGGGCTACTTGCTCCTGTCCTAGGAGCTGAGGATAAATTCTAAATCTGATACTGAGAGACAACTGCCAGGATTGCTCTACTTCATGCCTTAGCTCCAGAAAATGGGAGTAAAGGAGACATGTCTTCTGTGTGTATCCATGTTCCCCTCTACAGAGCTGGCCTTGTCATTCTCACCTGGGAACTCTATGCTGCAGCATGTGCTACACAAGGACAGATGGACAAAACCATTCTTAAAATATATCTACTTAACATAGTCTGTACACAGAGCAAATAGTGATTTTGTTTGATTTTTAAGTATTTTACAAACTATTTGAAATACAGACCATGGACTGCTTTTTTTTTAAATCTTTTATTTATGTATGTATTTGGTACAGGGTCTCACTAAGCAACTTGGACTCATAGTGGTCCTCTTGTCTCAGACTCCCCAGCGCTGGGATTACAGGCATGCGCCACCACACCCGGTTTCAGTGGCCGGCTTGGCATGCTCAGAGTTCTAGCATGAATGCAGTACCAGAGATCAAATGCGGGTCCTTGCGCATGCCGGGCAGTGGCTTAGACCACCAAGCTATCTCCCTGGCGCTGGACTTCTTAAGATGGTGCATATTCCCACAGCTTATTGGCCAGAGGTCCAGCTTAGTTTGTGTGGATGAATCTATGGTCCTTGAAGATTTATGCAATTCTCTAAGACTTGTGATATCATATTTGGTGAAAAATAAGTTTGTTACAAAGATATAATTTAATCTTATTCATGTTTGTCATTAGCTAAAAATAGAGGAAGAGGAGGCACGAGGTTAAAATGAAGCCCTAAATAATTCTTGGATGTGTGTAAATGCATTGAGTAATTTTCAAGACGCCCAGGTGCTTTCATCATTCGCTGAGTGCAGCATCTTTATGAAATCTATTACCACGTGGCACCGTCCCTGTCTCACGTAGGTTAAATCAGGGCATGTAGTTTTCAGATAATAGAATCAGTGAAACCTCATTAATTGAAATGTCTAAAATAATTATCAGTTGGAATTTCTGGAGAAGTATCTTACCAGCTCCTAGTATTTACCTCTTCTGTGTATTTTACATTCAAGTACTATTAAAAGCAGATTTAAACAGCATTAGCTTTAAACAATTGACAGGCCTGTTCAACCTTCTGCTCTGAAGCCAAATGCAGGTAGGTCTCTTACTAACCCGGGGTGCAGGGGTGGGTCTCCCCGGAATCCATAAAGAGCAGCAAGACTCCTGTGTGTTTCTCCCTCTTCCAATTCAAAAAAGTATATGTGCTCATATATGTAGGTATTCAGAATAGAAAAAGTTAGGTTTATTTTTATTGCTTCTTTCTTCCTTAGATTTTGTTTGGAGGGGAAAGGTCTACAAGGATGTTCAGGGTCTCACTACATAAGACTCATAGTGATTCGCTTGTTTACAGCTTCCCAAGAGCTGGGATTACAGGTTCGCACCACAGCGCCCAGTCTCAATTGCTGTCTCAGCGCGCCCTGGCAGCGGGGCTGGCACAGCAAGCCCGGGGAATCCAAGCCTGGGGACTCCAAGCCCGGACCCCTGCACCTGCTTACAGGCACTTTAATCCGCTGAGCTATTTGGCCAGCCCTTTTGATCTTTTAAAGTTAGGAGTTAGTGGTGTAATTAATATGTTACACATAATTTACATAAAATAAAGGAGATAAAGTACAAATTAAAAAATTTAACTCAACCACATTATTATCTATCTGAGCAAACTACTGTTATATTTTAGTGTACTTCCTTCCTTTCTTTTCTCTATGTGTGTATTTTTGGTGCCTTTATTAAACAAAGTTAGACAATTACTCTCGATATACCATTAGACAGTTTGCTTTTTTGCATAATATATTTGCATTTTCTATCTTAACTCTTTTCTCACATTCCACTTAGTATTTTATACAGTGGTAATTGTATCTGATCACATTCATTCTAACTGCTTTCTCATTTATGGGCATTTGCATGATTTTCTACTAACTAAAGCAATGTCTCAGTGAATACTCTTGGGCATACATGAGTTGCCTCCCAGCAGTGGAATCCTGAGGGGGGGGATGCCCAAAGCTGCATCCCCAGGCAGCACCTCATTATTTGTGCAGCTTCTCACTGAGAATCTATGATGGCCAGAATATGTTCCTATCGGCTTAAAAATGTACTACACAGTTCACTGTGCACTAACACAGAATCTGTGCCTGAATCCAAACACATATGCAGATGCTGAATAAGAGGGAAAGTAAGTGCAAAGCCCATTTCTCCACATCCCACTGAAATTTTACATGAAATTATCTATGGTGTTCTGGACTTGGAACGTGCTTGTCCTTTGTGTAGCATGTGACAGTACTGGCCATGTGACCAATGTCCACCTAGTGATGGCTCGCTGGTCCCCTGCTTCTGAAAAGCCATGTCTTATTTGATGGGTGAGTCCCCTTTCCTTTTTCTTTGGAATATACACCGTTTTCTGCAAAACTAATCAAGCTACAGCCATGGCCTTAGTAACCCTTACATAATGGTTCATCAATAAATATTTCCAGAAAGCTTGTGTTTTCAAGCTTCAGAGCCATATTTCTAATGAGCTACTCACTCCATGGCTTCTAAGCATCAGCACACAGGGCTGAATTTACTCCCTTCCTCATCCACCCTAATCCACTCAATCTGCTAATGTTCCTTCAGTGGAATTACTGATAATGGTCTAAGTGCAAATCAGCATATCTGCAAAATGTAAATTAATGTGGAAAATTTCAGACACCTTTATCTTCCATCAGCAGACTGAATCTTGGTCACGCCTGGCTGCCTGTGTGCTGGGTGACTTGTCTGGGCACATACATTGTCCTTTACAGAGACCATTGTCTTAAAATGTTTAAGTGCTGACCCTTCAAAAAGTCTGTCCAGCTTTGCTCATTGCGTTGCTTTAAATCAAGACTTGGGAGGAAAGCTGGTGCTGTGGAAGTGAGGTCGGGGCAGTCCGGCCCACGGGAGGTGTGACCCGGCTCGCGGCAGGATCTTTTCCTTCAAACTGTGTCTCCCTCTGGGCACAGAGTGACATGATTGAAATATTAAAACATTCTCATTGGTTAAGAACTTTTTTGTTCTGAAGGAAAACAGAAAACAGAGAAGGTGGTTAGCAATTATTAAGAAGAACTTTTTCCATGTTTACATTTTAGGATTGAGGCTGAGGAGATAGCTCAGCAGCATAAACACCTGCCTGGCAAGCACAAGGTTCTGAGTTCAATCCCTGGTACAGAAAAAAACAAACAAATAAACTACATTTTAGGATTGAAAAACTGGAATCATGTGAATAACCGAGGAAAACAGCGGACTGAATTTCTCATGGGCACTTGTCCGCAAGTGAGAGGCCTTCTGAAGCAGTTCAGGGTTCGCAGCGTGAGAACAGTGTCTGCTCCCTTTATGACAGGCTCTTCTTGGATGGACTGGAGGTGCCTTTTTGTACCTACACGACTTGCATGGCTCACATTTACTTATAAAATAAAATCCAAGCCTGAGCCGCACAGAAATCATCTCATCTGAGCCCTCTCTTGCAGGTTCATGTCCTTGCCCCCTCCTCCTGCGCCCCAGCACCAGCTCTACGTGCATGGATGTAGGCTCATGGTCATCCCCCCATGTGACACTCATGCTCCAATGTGTCTCATTCTCCCTTTATTGTAAGCGGCCTTCCTTCCCATTCTCATCCCTCCTCCCTGACATCCAAGCGCCAGCTCTTTCCGTGTAGCCCTTCTGGAGGTCACCCTCACTTCCTCTGTGCAAGCTCTGAGACTCCCAGAAGGGGGCCATCCTTCATGCTGCCCCCTGGTCCCTTTCACCGCAAGCTGTCAGCCCTACAAGGAGGACCTGCCGGGTCTCATCTGTCCCTACAGCTCCCGCACTGAGTGCCACATCTAACAAACACATGGGTGACCTCAGAGCATCCACTGTTGGAGATCACCCCAGTGGCTGTGTCCATGGATTATACAGTTCAGTGCAGGAGGAGAGGCACTGTCCTGGCACTTGGGTGGTGCAGTTCTAATAATTTTGTAGATTTAAAAACAATAAATATATTATTCTTTTATGATGTCTTAGTCACATGTAATAAGGGCTTATCTCTCACATGATTTAAGATTTTTATTTGATTAAAGAAATAGTTTTAAATGTTCAAAGCCTTATGACCAAATTCATATTGTCATTTTAAATATATAATATTACAAGGGGACTAGGGTTTAGCTCAGTGGAAGAATATGCGCTTAACACATGCAAGAGCCTGGCGTCAGTTGCAAGCAGCACAAGATTGGGAGAAGAGGAAGACAGGAAAAGAGAGGAAGAAAGGGAAGGAGAAAAGGGGAGGAAGGAATNGGAGAGAGGGAGGGAGGAAGGAAGAAAAAGAGAGAGGGAGAGAGGAAGGAAGGAAGGAAAGAAAGGAGAGAAAACAGGCCAAGCATGGGTGCATGTATGTACCCATTGATACACTGTGTCACCTTGAGAAGTTTAGAAGTTCCATTAAGTGACTCAGCAGAGAGCGGGAATTCTTAGTTTGTAAACATCCTCATCCTGGGCAAGAGGAGGGCATGGACATTGAGTTCTACACCCCCAGCTCAGGATAGCTTGCTTATAACATAAGGAGGGGAGACAGGCTGGCTAGAAGCCGCAGCTGCTGCCCTTCCTTTGTTCTTCTCTGTTTTCTGCCACCATGAACTGCTGCTCTCCGCCATGTGCTGCTCTGCCAGCCGAGTATAAACTAAAATCTCCACAAACTGTATGCTAAATAAGCCTTTTCCTTCCTTAAATTTGGGTGTCAGGTATTTTGTCCCAGCAATGAGTAAAAAATAAGCAAGACAGTGCACATCTAAAATTTTATATTGCCTCCCCGAAAAACCATTGCAATGTGCAACATGAAAATACCT
>NDGM011142978.1:0-18773 GCA_002564305.1 Octomys mimax | reverse complement strand
GTACTTTAATATGGCTTCAATCATATTACAGGTACTGTGTTCATGTTGCTACTTAGCGTGTACACATCATCAATCTTTGGGTTGTTTTCTGTGAACAAATGTTACTTCTTTGTTCTAATTTAGACTGATATTATTTTACAAATTCAAGCATACAAAAAGATTATATTAAAATGTAGCCTGCACAATAAATTCCAATGAAAATTTCTGATCATTTTCATTAAATATGAATATCAGACAGAAAAGCAATGAAAAATTTATTCAAGTATTTTTTGTCAGAAATACATAAATAACTTGTTTACTAACACTATTTATGCTATTATCTCTGACTTCTTTTTAAATTCTTTTTTTAAATGTGGTTAATACAGGGTCTGCAGGGTCTCACTACACAGATTGGACTGTAGCAATCCTTCTGTTTTCAGCCTCCCAAGTGCTGGGATTACAGATGTGTGCCACCACGCCCAGTCTTTGCTTTTAAAATTCTGTTCTCCACCTACTTTAGATTCTTATCCTTTAAGGGATAAGAATTCAAAGGGTTAAGAATGCTTTACCCTTTGAATTCAACGCACCAAAACAATTAGTGTTTTAATAGATATTAAAAACAATTTTAATACCATTCTTTTCCTTTTAGCAATCAAGGAGTAATTTCACCCACAAAGCTTAAAGCAAACACTACATTAATTTTACATGCTTGAATGCTACATAATTTTTGACTTTCCACTCCTGCTCTTATCTGTAGAGATTTTTCTTTTATAATTGCTTCAGTCTGCAACTGAGTTTCCTATATTGTTAAAATATAAGCAGACTCTTGTGATTCCATTTAACCTTGAAAAATTATTCTTGTCCGCAGAAGACAAGACGTCAGCAGCGGCACCGGGGCACTTTCAAAGTTCCCTGAGAAGGACCGTCCCAGGTACTATGGCCATCCAACCAGAAAGCTCACAGATAAAAGTTAATTTGGATTCTACAGGAATAAAGGAATATGGATATAATGTAATCCTTAGATTACCACAGAGTGATCCTCCTTTAAATCCCCACCTGGGAAAAAAAATACAAACTTTGAACAGAACCTTAAATTAGGTGTGTCTACAATGTTTTACAGAATTGAAAGATCTTTCTAGGAGTTAGCACAGAGCTGAAAAGTCTGGCCAAACAGCCGGGCTACATGGAGGCACAGAGTACAAGAAATATACATATAAATGTAGATATACATATGAGTAAACATACACATGCCTTGCGACAAGTATCTAAAGGTCCTGCAGGCCACGCAAGGAGTACATGTGAAGTTTGCAAAATCAGCATAAAAATAGATGAGAATACAGTGTACTTGTTAAAGCTGTCTCCAGAGCCAGATTACTCAAGCACACTTCAGGCTCTTCTACTTTCTACCTTGAGAATTTAGGAAATCACTTCTATTCTGGGAGGCAGTTTCTTTCTCTGTAAAACTCGTATATTAATACTTGACATTACTATGCTACTATAAGAATCCAATATAATTGATTAAAAAATAGAGTCAACCATATATATATATATATATGTGTATAACTTATATACGTATTTTAACACTGAAATTTATTGAGACATCATGAGATTAATACAAGTTATCTTTGGCCTCTAGAATTAGAATAGGTGGTGGCCATGAGTACCCAGACATTTATTAGTACTCAAACTGCTGAAATGTGTATTCATTATGCTGTAGTCTACTTAGAGCAGTACATGGTACATTTTGATTATCTCCAAAATGTTAATTATTATTTAATATTAGCTTTCATAGCACTAAGTATAATTGAGTTAAATCTTAAAATCTAGCTAGAATCTACTTTAAAAGGTTATATTCAAAATACAAAAACAGAAAAAAATTAAAAAATAAAATTTAGGCCTAAGTATACCAGTAGACAAAAGTATACCAGCTAACATGAACAACAAAAGCAAAAACAAATCAAAGATTAAGATATTTTTATAAAGCTTACTCTGGGAGGCTGAGGCAAAAGCATTCAATCCCAGCCTGGGCAATGTAGCCATTTAATGAGACCCTGTCTTGAAATTAAAAAAAAAAAAAAAAAAATGTCTGGAGTTGTAGCTTAATGTGACAACCTGGATTCAATCCCCAGTACTACAAAAATAAATAAATAAGAAATAAATAAATAAATATATCTTATATATTAAAGGATGTCACTTTATACTGGAGAGGTATAAAATCTAATTGTAAGACAAAGTGTATTCTCTAACCATACATTTTATGCCACAAATAATACTATATTAATAGGAAATCTACAATGATAGAAGCACAAGATTATTAAAATAAAAATGAGTGGAAGGTTGAGCTAGGGTGGGAAAGAGCACATTTTATTTGAAAACTTTAAAATTCAGACTCGCAGAGAAAAAAGTAAGGAAAGAAAGAGGCTCTATTGGTAAAAGAGCTCCACCCAAGTGCCTTCTAAGACACGTTAACAGTTTTAGATATTAACCTCTGTGAATATAACCTCACTTAAAATCTAGCTAGAATCTATTTTAAAAGGTCATATTCAAAATACAAAAACATAAAAAAATTAAAAAATAAAATTTAGGCCTAAATATACCAGTAGACAAAAGTACACCAGCTAACATGAACAACAAAAGCAAAAACAAATCAAAGATGAAGATATTTTGACTTAAGAGTCAGTGAGGGAACCCTGGGAGACATTTGGGTCCAACAGATATGATCAGACATAAAAGGAAATCTCTGGCTGCTGCATCGGTAATAGATAGTAAACACACCTAGTAGGCTGCTTCGGAGCCCGTGCAGATCAAGCAGACAAAATGACAGAGAGGAAGGCTTCCAGGAAAAGTGATGGAGGAGCTCAAAAGAGCTCACTGTTTTCTAGAGGACAAGAACAGTACAATGCGAGCCATCTGACACCAGCCCGGCTGTAAAAGCAACGTGGCATCTTGTCTCACAGTTTGTCCTACCTGCATGTCCACAGCTCTGTCTAGGTCTTAGAGAGGCCAACTCATGGCAGGACATCAGCATGCTTAGGCCCTGAATATTTGGAAAGACGTTCAATATTGTTAATTCCTAAAAGCGTTAAAACCATGGAGCCCAAGACTTAGGTTTTGGATCAACTACAGTTTGTTACAAAATAGAGGTGGAAAATAGAATGGTGTCACTAAGTGAGAAATAGGAAGCTAGGAGCTTGTTGCATGAGAATTTCACATGTACTCAAATGCCACAACCCATCATTAGTAGCCGGTGAATCCATCCAGGAAATTGCACATTATTTAAGAGTCAAAAAGAAAAGTGATAAAATTCTCTTAAGGAACGGTGGCTACACAACTTGTCATCTCTCCAGCAATGAATGTGACTTCCTGCTGCTCCATGTCCTTGTGAGCACTGGTGGGGTCACACCTTGGATTTCTGCCATTCTAATAGGTACGTGGTGGTTTCTTGTTATTTTAATTTTTAATTTCCTATGCTTATTTGCCATATGTAGACCTTACTTGGTGAAGTATCTGTTTAGATTTTTTTTTGGTCCACATGAACTGTGTTATTTTATTTTATTGTTAAGAGCTCTTGTATATTTTTGTGAAGTCTTTCAAATGATATGTATTTTTAAGATATTTTCTGCCAACTTTTACATATTCTCTGATTTGAACGGTATCTCCTGCAGAGCGGAAGCATTTTAGTTTTTTAAAAAACATCTGGCTTATCAATTATTTCTCTTGTGGATCATGTCTTTGACAGTGTGACTAAAAACCACTATCAACCCCCAGGTCATCCAGTCTAGGGTGTCGGGTGGAAAGGAGTACGACAAGTCCGGAGTGCACACTGTAGGCACCATGTCGACTAGCACGTCAAGTACAAGGAGGCTGTTTTCATGATCATTCAATCAGCTGTGTAATTTTGTGAGCTATATATGATTTATAAATAATAAAAACAACAATACCTCTTGGCAAACAAATAAGAAATTCTGTGTCTATTGACAAAAATTATGTATCATATAATAAATTTTAAAACAAATACACAAAATTTCTAATGAAAAAATAGGTAACGAATCTAAATGGGCACTTCATAGAAGAAACACCACAATGGATGTGACAAAATGTTCACCCTCACTAGAGTAAGAAAGTTAACATTTATGACATGGGTTGATAACAATTTTCGTGTTCTTGATGATCAAGTATTGGAAGGTATGCTAATAATAGCAGGGCCAGGGAGATAGCTTGGTGGCATAAGCACCTGCCTGGCAAGTGCAAAGTCCTGAGTTCAAGCCCTGGTACCAGAAAACAAAAATCCAGCTAATAATAATAATAAAAGCTATAAGAAGCTTAAAAGATCACTATTGAAAAACAGATTAAAATCATGATTTGTTTTTAATGTAACATCTTTTTACTGCTAAAATAAAACTTGAAATTCATGAATGAAAACAGATATATCCAAAAAATAAAACTCATAGAGTCTAACAAAAAATAAATAACAAAGCGTATACATAGTATATAATATCTATACATTTCAAATAATCAAACCTATATAGTTTTAATGAAAAAATATATAGCAAGACTAGAAGACCACACATAGAAATGACAAATATTAAATCTATGCAACAGTTACCTCTGTAGAGCAAAAGAGGATAAACAGAGGCAAGAGAAGTATGCAAGAGGCTTTTTGTAAAGAGTTTTTTTCCTAAATAAGAATTCATTATAGGGCTGGGGAGATAGCTCAGCGGTGTAGGGTCCTGCCTGGTAAATGCAAGGTCCCAGGTTTGATCCCTGGTACCACATGCTGTTTCGATTTTTGGCGACCAAGCTGGCCACAGAAATCTAGCATGGTGGCATACGCCTGTAATCCTAGCACTAGGAAGGCTGATGAGACAGGAGGATCACTACGCAGTGAGACCCTATACCAAAATATAGAAGTTGAGAAAACCAGAGAGAGAGAGAGAGAGAGAGAGAGAGAGAGAGAGAGAGAGAACTCATTATAGTACTACCCTTTTGTATGCTTTGTAATGATTTTATAATAAAATTTTATAATACTTTTTACCTTTTTAAAGTCTTTTACTTTCTAAAGGATAGAAGCTTAAATTTACATCTATATTTTTACTGTTAGGAAACAACAAAACCAATAGAAAAATTCAGCAAATCACTTATACAGACATTTAAACAAATACAAATCCATCAATCTGGGCTCTTGGGTCTTCGGTACATCAAATTAGTTGATAATTAGTTGATTTACACTGAAATTAAATGCTGTATCTAGTTAAACCCATTGTTTCCTCTAGCAATGCCTTTTAATTTCGATAAAAACGTTAGCTTCCTTTCAGCTGACTGAGCTTACTGTAGACAACAATCATTCCAAATCACTGAAGACTGCCAGACCGAGGTCGTTTGTCTCATAGTGTCATTTATATCTCTATAGCCCTAAAAGTACTGATTTAAGTCAACCACATTTTGATTTATATCAACTCTGCTGCTGATACTTTTCTGAGATTATCTCTCTATGGCTGGAATTAGTTTCCCTGAAGGAATGTTCATTTGCATTTCCATTTTCTCCTCAGGGAAGATCAGAAGAAATGCTAAAGGTCAAAAACTCTTCTTCCCTTTTCAAAAGTCAAAGTACCAAGATGACTGTACTACTTGTCTCTATCATGTTTGAAGGTAGCAGTTACAGCTTAAAATTTTTATTTTGACTAGTTTTGCATGTTTATATCTGGTAATCTGAGCAACAACTACACTGAAGACAGCAAAGTGCCGTGGAGCAACCATTGTTGAATAGCTATCATCTTATTTTTTTTAGAATTGTGTATCATCTTGAGTGTCTTTATTACTTTTGTTTTCTCTTTAAAATAAAAAAATCAAGAACTCTGAGCAGCTGCAAACCTAAACGCTGAATTACAGAGATGCTGCAAGTGTCCCAGGGCTAGGCAAGGTGCTTCTTGAGGAGGCTTCCCAGGATCTGCAGCCTCTCGGAAGCAGCCTTGAGACGAGGCAGAGGTCAGGACTGAGGAAACCGTCTTTGGCAGCACATCTGAAGAGTGGCAAGCTACTTATTGTCGAATGTATTCAGTACTTCACTTTTCACTTGCTCAATTTTCTAACAGCACAGTCTCTGCTATGTTCAGGGTATTATTAGAAAGATCTTTCATGCACTGGGAAAAACATTCTTAGAAAAACATTCTTAGCACGCCTTCCTTCCCCTGAGACTCTGAGCTATACGCCTTTATTGCTCTTTTAATAATTTCCCTTTCGAGGTGAGTTTTTATGTGGTTCCCCCAAATCTCCTCTTTCACAGCACAACATCAGGTCTTGGGTTGTAATGAGAACCAGTACTTCGAAGGCGTTCAAGCCTTCAGCATTAATGTATAAAGCTCACCATCTTTTCTACCAGTTACAGAAAAATTCTTGAATTGTCCTGAGGTCTTTATCAGAAATGTAGGCCAAAAAATAAATAATGAATTATCAACAAGTTCTTAGAAAGAGAAGAAGTTTTATCTTTTCATGACCTTTTTCAATACAGTGAAATGTAAGAAATAGTGCTGAGCTGACAACCCACCTTCACACAAAAGGTCATTTGGACAAGATTTATAATGAAATGTGAGCTACGTGTGGACAAGAAGGTTTCTGTCTCAAAATTAGGGACAAGAGAATAATGACTTAGAAAACCAATTTACTTTCTATGTGATGCTCAGTACCAGAGTTTTCCAGCTCCAATGGGATAATTAGTAAACTGAAAAAGAGAAAAGGAATATTCACCTGTAGTCACATATGATGGAGCTGTAGTCCATGCACCTCGCTGCCAAGCATCTGAACCACCTGGTCTGCGTATGAGTGTCCTACCTGTGTCTGTACCACCTCTACCACCAGTGACACAAACCACCGAAGGGAAGGTCACACATGTACCACTAGTAGTCCAAGCGAGTGGAAATGTGTTAAAGAAGTTATTACTCTATTTCAGCATAAGACAAACATGAGAACAATATCCTATATGAGAAGGAATATGGTCAAGAACTTCCAATTATAGTCCCATAGCAGCGATAACTGCTGTAGGTTTTCAGTGTGGTCTTGAAAACTGTCAGTGTGCAGTGTGAATTCACTTCCCCCTGGGCACACAGCTAGGCACAGTCTGGCCTCCTTCTGGCTGGGTGTGAGGCAGGGATGTAACTCTGGGGAGAAAGGACCCCAACCTGCACTCACCATCCCTACTCTTCTTCTCCATCACCATTTGCAAGAAGTTCTAGAGCAGCAGTTAGTCTTTGGTCTCAGCATTCCTGCAAACTCTCATAAACCCTCACAAACAAATGATCTAAGCATCCTGAGCAGATACCTGCAGAATTAAAATATACAGATAGGAACTTAAATGCCTATTAATCCATTTAATATAAAAATTAAATCACATTTTCAATATTTTAAGTCAAAATAGGTACAATTTTATTTTATTTATTTATTTACTTACTTACTTATTGCTCTGAATGCCTTCAGGGCATGTATACCTGGCTTGAGTTGAGAATAGGTACAATTTTAAATAAACAGTGACCAGGGCATTATTTAACATTTTAGGAAATTTCTTTGACGTTAACTTAATATAAAATAGCTGGGTTGTCATATTTTCTTCTACACATGAAAATCCTAGCCTCACACAGGTAATACTTGGAAAAGGAAATGGTACTTAGATTTTAAATAATCTTTGATACTACATGAAGCCTTACTGATTCTTGACATCTCCTTGTGATACATTTTGTGAAAACCTTTCAATGAAGTATATTAAAATCTACAAAATCACTTTGAATTTTGAGTGGACTTTTTATGAATATGCAATTTTATAATACATTATGTCAGTTATTTAGAAAATATTAGTTCTCTAAGCTTTTCCTGTCCTCCAAATATTAATACATTCCATGCTACAGTGTTGCCACCATCATCAGTAAAATGTTTAAATATCTGGAAGCTTTCAAGCTCATAATGAGAAATAAGTTTTTCCAAAATTCTAATTTTTACCCCAAATTTAAAATTTTACCATTTGCCACAAATAATGTCAGCTGCTACCACTGATGCAATTAATTCACTCACTGAATTTTGAGACGACTGATGCTAAATATTTAACTCTGTATTTTCTGTTTCCTCAGGCAAAAATAAGCCTCTTAGAAATGAAGTTTAGCTCCTAATACAACACAAAATAAAATGGCAGGTATTAAGTTAGTGCTGAGAGCGTGGACCACATGTGGTCAGAAGACAGAGTCTATTACTAAAGATGCTAACTTGGAAGGGAGGCACCTGCCCACAGAGCCAACAATCATAGGAGAGGCAGTATAGAAGGACCAACCCAACCGTGTGTGTTGGACGCTACTGAAGTTTTCAATATGAATTACAAGAGGCGACTCACACGTGAATTGACAAATCTACTGGAAGATATGGTAGGAAAAAAAGCCCACAACTGGAATCTTGAGGAAATGATAAAACAACTACTTCTAGACTGTACACAATGAGAAAAAGACCTTAGAAACTCTCTGGGAGAGAGAGAGATCTATTAAGACTTCAACTCCATAGCAAAGACCTGACGTAGGAGCCAGCACCTCCAGCTGTGTCTGCTGCTCTCAACGGAGCAACCATGAAGTAAAGAGAAACTAGAACATACAAAAAACAGCTCTGGGTAGAGGGTCTCTGGGAGTCAAGCACATCAGAACAGGAACCAAATGCGTCAAAAGTTATTAAATTTCCAGGAACATGTATGACTAAAGAAACTATAAGTCTAAAAGCGTTTAGTGTTTAAAATCCTTGCTGGGGGCCAATATTTGCACATGCCAGAAGCAGGCTGTGAGCACAGAGGTGCTCCAAGTCCGTCATTGGCTGCACTGCTCACCGCAGATCCGCCAAGTGAGGATGACGGGAAAGAAGAGCTTCCCAGAGCCTGGAGCAAGAGTTCCTGGGAGAATAAATGCATGTTCTTGTGGACAGTAGAAATGGAGTCTAATTAAAGAACACTCTCCCAACCACTGTCACCGGTAGACGTCTGCCTATCCTACATAGTCAGATTTTATAATTCCTGTGGTTCAATATTTTTAGCTGTGAGTTCTTATGTTCTTCTGAATAATGTATACCACAAAATATTATCACTATGAATAAAGTTCTGGGTTACTTTGCTAGGTTCCTGGTCCACAGAGAGCCACGTCCAGGCCCCATGAAGGAGACTGGTTGTTATCCAAGTCTCTGTACTCTAACCCGGTAATTCTGGATTGCATGTCTGGAGGGGTAATGGGGATGTGTTGCAGCCAGAAGAGTCAAATGGACAGGTGACATCAGGATGTGAGGACTGTAATGGGAACTGTTCACCCTCCTGCTAACTCATTAGTGTAAAAGCGCATGTGCTGAGCTCTCTGTGCAGGATTATTCCTCCATGCACAGACTCAAGCTCCTACAGGGTCTCATAGTAGTTCTGACCATTTTTTACACTGTGAGTATAACAACCTTCATCTCACAGTGCTTTTCCATCTTACATCATCCTTGTTACTAATACATGCTTATAAATACAATCCCAAAAGGATTCAAACAGTAAAACGAGTGGAAACCCAACAATTAATAGATGAAAAACTACTATATGCTAGGTGGAGTGGTGTGTGCTGATGATGACCTGGGGAGCAAATCAGACACGAAGTCCTCCTTCCTACTAACTTCAGGGGTGTGTCTCGGTTACTTTTCACCCACTGCTGGGACAAAATACCCAGCACGGCAAATTCAGGAAGGAAAGGTTGATTTAGCTCACAGTTTGTGGGGGTTTCAGTCCGTACTTGGCCGGCTCCCAGGCAGAGGGCACATGGAAGAGGGCAGCTTTTCCGGGCTGCAGAAAACAGTGAGGAACAGGAGGGCAGCAGCTGCGGCTTCTAGCCAGCCTCCCTCCCCTCCTTATGTTATAAGCAGGCTGCCTTGGGATGGGGGTGTGGAACTCCCACAATGTCCACGCCCTCCTCTTGCACAGGATGGCTCTCTGCTGAGCCACTTAATTAACATCTTAACTTGTCAAGTTCACCCCGTGTACCAACCAGTACAGAGGCCATTCCTGTCTTGTTTGCGCTTGGTTCAGTTTATGTTGCATGCCGTCCTAGGCCCACCTAATGCTGGGCTCCAGATTCCAGCAACACGAGAGGCACATCCACCCCCTGACTGTAGCTGTGAGGAAAATGCGCGAGGCGCGGGAGGCGCTAACAATCCAACCGGCCGCTGCAATTTTCCCTCTCTTTACTGATTAGAAATTGATTTGCTGTCGTGTAGCTTGATGATAATAGATGTAAAATTTAAAAAATGCAAATACAACATAGAAATGTAATGATCCTCAAAAGATAATGAAAAGCCTTGACTTTGAACGTTTAAAACTTAGGTAGCGATTAAAGATTGGAAAGAGTTCCACAGAACTTCTCTAGGAACATGTGTTCCCCCCGCTTCCGAGCAAGATGTTCTGCACACGGGCTTTAGTGTGAAGGGTTCAAGGTGGGTTGGCTTCCAGGTGCCTCCCTTTCCTCCCTTCTGTACTACTGCTGCCATGCTGGAGGCCCTGTATCCTCTGAACTACGGGCCATTTTACTGGGTTACTCATTACCAACGCAAGGCATTTTATTATTTTTGTATGTATTTGGTACAGGGTCTGGCTATGTAGCTCAGACTCACGGTGATCCTCCTGTTCTCAGCCTCCGCAGCGCTGGGCTTACAGGCGTGCGCCACCGCGCCCAGACGCTGCCCGGCCCAGCTCACCCTGGTGCCTGGCAAGGAGCTGCAGTCCCAGGGCTTGCCTAAGCTTGCCAAGCAGGCGCTTTAGTCTGCTGAGCTATCTCGCTGGCCCCGAGGGCTTTTTCGTTATTCTTTCCCTCTCTGTCAAGTCCGTCACTGTACCACCGCATAGAGCCTTTGGATAACGACTTTTTTATTAGTCTGTCTATATTATAATAGTTATTGAGGCCAGGGAGATAGCTCAGTCGGATAAGCACTTCCCTGGCAAGCGCAAGGGCCTGAGTTCAATCTCTGGTTCTGCCAAAAAAGAAAAAAAAAGCTATTTAAATTTTAACTTATTTAATAGTAACTTTAAATAGAAGATTGATGAATCAATTAAGGAAGCAAATTCACACAGGACTTGTACGCTACTTTACACAGTATTTTATTTAGTTAAGTATTTGCTTATGAGGTTACTATCATGCAGTATAGTACTACTAAAGCTTTCTAATCTAACACATGAAAATGTAACTCCTTTTTCAAGTATAAGTACAAAAGTTAGGCATATTTGTTTATAATAAACAAAAGGATCTGGCTTGTACTAATGGAAATGTATTTTCCTACTATCTAAAATTGACGATGAATTTTATTTACCTCCAAACTAGAAGTTTGCTTCAAATATATGTAACATGCCTTCCAAACTTATTAAAACAGGTGTTAAGAGTCATAATTTTGTACTCTTTATAACGCTAACATGGTACTGTTTTTAAACAGGTACTTGAAAAACATTAAATGTGGGATAATCACATTTAAACTTAGTCCTCTTTTTCATTACAACGGATAGTTGCATTAATAAGAATCCGAGACCCACACAATTGGTGATTGAG
Organism: Octomys mimax; assembly: GCA_002564305.1. Taxonomy (NCBI): domain Eukaryota; kingdom Metazoa; phylum Chordata; class Mammalia; order Rodentia; family Octodontidae; genus Octomys; species Octomys mimax. The sequence continues at coordinate 7,221 of NDGM011142978.1, read as the reverse complement.
TCTCATCCTTTATGAGCATCCAAGAAGATAACATGAGCGTTAAGATATTCCTAAATGAACACTCCCTGATCATTTCAGATTCAGTGGATGTTCAGTTAGGAACAGTTCAAAGGCTGTAAAAAAATCTCTGCATTTGCACTACATCATTAAAATAGTAAGTTTCAATTTATTTTACAGCAACATGAACCTGAATCTTATACAATTGATTTTTTGGAGCATCTTTCTTTAAATTCCTTGCTTTATTAATAGTTATATACATAGTGTGATGGATAATATGGTGAAGGGTGCTCAAATTTTTAAAACTTGTTGCAGTAAAAGACGCAGCGTCCCTGAGTCCCCTCCGGGTCATCTCACCTGCTTTGGGTGCACTTATCCCACCGTTCTTGCCACATCCTGAAGGTGTTCTGAAGGTCCGATGTCTTAAATCTGTTCAAAACATTTGTCCTTCACGGTCACTTTGATTTTGACAAAAAGCCAGAGGTTGCATGGTGGCAGGTATGCCGAGCAGGGCGGATGAGGACGCACCTTCACGTCCACGGAAGCCTGCCTCCCCGGAGGACACTCAGCGGCAGCGTTCATCTTATCTCTTACCACACCTATAAAGACATGCCTAAAAGCGGACTTGCAGAGGTCTTTCAGAAAGTGACAAAAGGAATGAGGTAGGTGTGTTTGAAATGAGGGGGAAGTTTTGGAGGGGGACTCATGTCAATGTGCATTTTATTGTAATATATTTTTAAATCACTGATCTTATACTTTGATCACCCAGTGCGTGTGCACACACACGTGTGTGTATACATGTGCATATGTGAGTTTTGTTGTCTTTCTAAAGTGTGATTAGCTTAAAATAAATACATTTATAGTGGCTTAAAGTTTAAAAAGCCTTCTGAATTCTCAAAGCAGAAACTGATGGCACTGACAAGCAGCTCCACAGTGTCAGCTCCACAGTGTCTGGTTTTGTGCTAGCTTTTTTTTTCTTCAGAAAGCCTTCCACAGCTTTCTCTCAACATAAGAATGAAAGGAACAATATGAATACAAACATATGGAACAATGGCAGGTCCTATTTCTTTTACTATGGCAAGAAATCACAAAAAAGTCAAAGAACTCCACAGAAGTATTGCGCCCAAGTTTCAGTGACCAGAACTATTGTCACAAGCCCTGCAGTAGCTGCAAGGGAGGCTGGGAAAAGGAGAAACTAATTTTCAGTTCCAATACATGCAAGTGACAAAGGAGAAGAGGAAAAACTGTGTTTGGTACAAAAGTGTTTATAAATTCTTCCAAAGATATCTGATGATAAAACCTATGTCTTTAAAAGCAGGAAGAATAGTTACATGGATCATTAGTTCAGCATATATATATATATATATATATATATATATATATATATTCTGATTGTTCCATGTAATTGGAAAAATTACCCCAGGATCTTACAGGAAAGCACTTATTCTACTGAGCTGTCTCCCTGCCCACCCCCAGGATCTTACAAACACATAAAAAAGCAATATATTTCCACTAGTTCAGTCATGCTTGGTGGGATCGGTTGTGGAGATATCTATGTTAGATTGGCAGACTCTATATAATTCATGTCTAGCCTTTAAATTTGTGGAAAATTGTTTCTAGTCAGTCAAGTAATTAGAGTTGCCTGTTGTGATTAGCAATTCCACACTTTACTGCAGGAAGTAGATTAGTTGCATTTTACAAATAAGACAGATCACACGAGTTGTTAAATTTCTGTACCCCTCAAGTCACACAGAAGTTAATAGGAGAGCCAAGATAAGTAATCAGTGCCAAGAAAGGGAACACGAATAAAGACAATGAAAACTGCCTAAAGGTGATATTAAATTGCTCCTGTTTCTTCCTGCACAACAGAACACAGCCCAAAATGGTGTTTGGTCAGTGATAGCAGCGTGCCACGGGAACCGTGACAAATGAGAGTTTTATCTGCTGACTGTGCTAATAGGTAAGAATGAACACACCCCTAGCTGATTTATACTGCAATTCAGTGACATCACAAAGGGTAATTCACAGTTATCACGTACTTTGACACTGTATTCAATACTTTTGAAATAAGTTGCTATTCCCCTGGGTTTGGGAATTGTTTGTCATAATGAAAAGTTTATTATTATGCTTCCTGGTGTTTGTTTTTATAATGCCCAAAAAGAGGACTTGTGTCAAATATTTTTATCTTATATTGGCACCTCATGTGACACTGTAGAGCACAGACAATTAACAAGTGCTTGTGACACTGTAAGAAAATTGATAAAACTGTCTAATGGATAATGAAGACTTTGTGTATGTACAGGATATAGCTATGTCAGTGTCTTACTATGGAATAAAAGTGAACAGGTTTATAAAAACAGCTACTAAATACGTGATTAATGTTTTCAAATTTAAGGAATTTTGCAGTGACAATTATCTTGTCACAGTTGTATGTTAGATAACTATTCTTATAGTTCTCTGATTAGTCTTTCCTATTATTCAGGCTTTCAGTGAAAATTTGTAATGTCTGTCATTATTTCTTCCTCTGAACCGTTTACATTTCTGCCACTGATGCTGCAGGATAACTTAGTACCTTCAGGAAGACTTAGTTCCTAATTATTTTCTAACTTCTTTCCATAGGTCAATATGCAGGTAATAATTAATAATCACCTCAAGCAATCTACCAGAAGTTGACACGGTGCTTCCCTTTTTTTAAAATCTAGAAGAAAAACACAAGCAAAAAGAAGGCAGGGAATGTAATGCAAAGTGCTGAATAACAATACAAATATGCTGAATATTCATCTGAGAGATGTACAATCCACATCTCCAATGTAATGGTCTTTTGGCAGTGAGACTTTTGGAAGGTTATTTAGGTCGTGAAGTTGGAGCTCTCAGGTACGAAACTAGTGTCTTAATAGAAAAACACCCAAGGGGCTGGGGAGATGGCTCAGTAGAATAAGTATTTCCCTGGCAAGCGCAAGGGCCTGAGTTCAATTCCTGGTTCTGCTAGGAAAAAAGAAAAAAGAAAAAGACCAAAGAGCTTGTGTCTGCTCTTCCCAATTCATGACACAGGACAACACCACTGCAAGTCAAGTCAGGAAGGAAGCGTTCAGCAGGCCCTGAATCTGCTGGAAATCTGATCCCAGAATTCCCAGCTTCTTGGATCTGTGAGAAAAGGCTGCTGCTTAAGCTCCTCAGCCTGTGGTACGTTTGCTGTGGCACCCAAACTGCTAAGACAATGAGTGAGTGTTCATCAGGTGAAGACTGGTGGGTACCTAAGATAGTTTCAAGAAGATGAAGTAATGTGTGAGAAGGCAAGAATACACCTTATTCCAGAACTTGAAATTATTTGTGTAGCTAGAGATTATAATGCGAGGTGGACTTGGGCTTTAGCTCTTGTCTCCTACATGACCTTGGACAGGATGCATGATTTAGGAAAACAAAGTTAGGAAAGTTATTTAAGCCCCCAAGCCTCAGCTTTCTCTTTTGGATAGCAAGAAGAATAACATCTTTAATGCAGAACAGTGGAAGTGGCTGTGTGTGTAAACAAGTTTACATTACAAATGTTTTAGTAAAATTATTTTAAATTATAGGGCATAAAAGACACAAGCTAATTTAAGAAAACAATCTCTTATACCAACACTCAAATATTCATGACATGCTTATTAGTACTGCATAAAGCAAAAAGAAGACTCTATAATAACCCAGCTTTTGTCAAACTAGGATTGAAATTATTGTTCAAAAATTCCAGAAGTATTCATGGGAAACTTTAATTTAAAAACAAAAGATGTTGACATGTTTTGAGAACAAAGATGGATTTTCAGTCCTTTTCTCTTTGAAATAAAGCAATTTATTGAGGCAATGTTAAAAGACCACTAAATGTGTTTTTAAAAATTTACATTACTACAGATTGTAAAAATATAAGACACTAAGTGATCAATCTCTGGCTGGGGAGTGAAGGAAAAGGAGAAGAAGAGAGTAAGGGCGCACGTCTGAACCCAAAGGCCAACCTGCCACCACAGAAAACGGGGCCAAGAGAAATTACACGCCTCCTGATACGGTATGCAGCACCACTGACAGACACAGTCTTGCCTCCAAAACTGAATCCAGATTCCTGAAAGCCTTCAGATCCAGCCACCAGAGCACTGAACAAAAACAGGGCTAAAGAAATGAATCAAACAACATCACCAAGGTTTAAGTTTTAAATCTACATATCATGGAAGACATCTGAGGTAAAATTATTCTATTTCCCCAATTACACTGTAAGGAAAACACTCTAGGATTCAGTTTTACCTACTCAGAACATACCCTGAAACGCAGGTGGCATGAAGCATTCTCAAGATTCTCTGTGATGTATGATGGCACACAAAATAAATCCCTGCACAGTTGAAATAAAAGTAGTAAAACGATGTTCAGTGTTGAAGCTGACTGATGGAATATTTTGGGTCAATTTTAACATTCTGGGATTTTTTGTATCGTGGAAAATTGGGCAAAATAACATTTGAAGGTAACTTTGAAAATGCCACCTGCATAAGTCAGGTAATTTCTGGTCATTATTCTATGTAGATAGTCCACCAGAATGCTCAGTATTTATTGGAGCATTGTATAACACAAAATAAACAACCACAACACCCTAAAAAGATAGAAGATATGTGTAACTTTTAAATCTAAATGTTGGAAAATTTTTGAGGGAAAATTATCCTTTCACCAATTACACAGCAAGAAAAGGACAGGAAAGCTTTCTACAATATAGTTTTACCTATTCAAAACAAACACTAAAATGCAGGTGAAGTGACATATTATCAAGACTCTTCCTAGTATATTAAAGCAAACAAAATAGATGTATAGATATAGATATAGATATAGATCCATTTGAAATTATTCCTTAGAAAGAACAAACTACTCTTCATGTTGGTTGAAACAGGTCTTGGAAACGAAGTAGACTAGCACCTCTGGTACTTAACTGCTGGACCCTATTGCATATGCTAGTTAATCCTTTTCAACATTACCCTCTTGTTCTAAAAATGGTAATTAAAACAGTACACATATTAATATGATACTTTTAGACCTCATGTTATCAGTGTTTATTACTGTTGATTTGGCTTCTCTTCTTCACAATTTTAGGCTTCTTTTTGTCTTTCTCTCTCTGGGCACATAATCAAAATTAAAAAGTTAAGATAGATTAGTCAATTCATTTAATCTTTCTATTTCATATAGTAAAACTGTGTCTTATCAGCAACTGGAATAGGATTAACACATTGAATCATTTTCTACTACTATTGTGTCTAATTAATGACCTCATAAATACATAAAAGGGAATCAGATTTAAATAACTGGAAGGTAAATATCATACTCCGTGGTGAAGTGCATGGGCTCTGGACAAGGTTGGACCAAGGTCAAGCTGTGAAGTCCAAAGTCTCCCTCTATTCTTCTTTCTCTTCACTTTTATAAACTAGTTCTTTTCCCTTCGCAACTACAAAGCTTAATGTTTTCCAGCTGCTTTTTCTCAACCTTTAAATATGCTATTATTGGGACATTTTTCCTATTAGATCCATGACCCTTTCGGCTGTGTCACTCCTTCTTTGCTATTCATGGAAACATAGAGAAGGACCAGTGCTTACTTCAGAGCTGTGTAGGTAGAACACTGGCGGAACAGCTTACCTCTGAGGACAAAGTTCTCGCCTGTCTTATTCGCCTCTGTGTCTCTCCCACCAAGCAAAATGCCCAGACTCTTGTAATAAATTAAAAGTTTAGTGAACTTGAAGCTAAAAGAACTATGCTAGACTCTCTAAGTATGGCAAGGTGTTTTGACTGACATCAAGAAATTCTGGGGTGTTATGGGGCTTGAGAGGTTGACCTGAACTTGCCTGTGGCAGCTGGTGGCAAGGCTCTGTACCACCTCTGCCGCCTCAGCAGCCAATGGACTGGTGTGGTGGACAGTTCTCAAAGGAGATAAAAAGGTCATAGGTGACAGAGGGCGATGCCACAGCTGTGGAGCCCTAGGGCCACATGTAAAGCCTTGGGAGCTTTGCAATAGGAGGAGCAGGGCTAAAACAGAGGAGGGAGCCAAAACAGAAGATGCCTACGGAAAGATGTCTCAAGAAGTCCCTAAGGCTTGCAGCCATAAAGAAATGAACAAAAGAATAAAATTTGGCAGAAGGTGGCAAATGGCAATCTTCTGGAGCTGTGTGCTGCCAAGTCATCACTGCCATTTGCATACTCTTGAAAAATTAGCCTGAAAGGCAATAGCGGAAGCTGCCATCCTGAAATAAAGCCCAATATTTCCAGCCTCAGGGCAGGTACACACCAGCATGAACTCGGAGGGACCCAAACTTGAAAGGGGGGCACAATTTAAAATCTGTTATTTCTTCAAACTTCCTATTTTCACGTAATAAAGGGGGAAAAAATCTGGAAAAAGAAGTATTAACTACAAATGCTTTCCTCGGATGTGGTTGAAAATTCATTGTATAACTACCTTCCTACCCTGAGGGAAAATGTTCTCCCGTCCATGTCAGTGCTTTGCTTTGGAAGAAAAAACATATGTCAGAACAAAGGAAAAACCCTGCTCAAAACTGGCAAGTGTGTCTCTTTGGAACAGCGGCCAACCACGCAGAAAACCCCCAGGACGCGCACTCGCCCAGGGTCTGCACACACACCTCTGCAGCAATCTGACGGCCACGCTGCAGGGGCTCCGTGGTCACGAACATTCCATCAAAATTAGACATGAACTATGCAACGGGTCTTTCATACACTTAGGAACTTGTGAAGTATAATAGTTGGATTTGAGCAATGTATGCAAATAATTATTTTACTATTAAAACACTTAATTTTAATAAAATACATTATGCTAAAGATATTGAAAATCAATTAAATTTTGACAGCTTGGCAGACTAAACACGGCTAGTGAAAATTGATTTGAAACTGAAAGAAAGAACTATCTTAAAATTTTGATTTTCTTGAAATTTACTTTCAAATGGTAAAGGGAAGAAGCATGGCACAGAGAAGAGCCATGGGGTGCTCAAGATGACCGGCAGCCAATTTCTAATATATAAGTTGAAATGAACACAATCTACTAGCCATGTTTTTATTTGTTTATTAAACAATGCCTTTAATAGAATTTTTCAGTCATGCTTTAAAGAACTTTTGATAGTCTTTGAGACTTGACACCATGAATGATTTTCAAACCAGACATTTGGGAAGGAAATATATATATATATATATATATATATATATATATATATATAT
>NDGM011142967.1:0-12428 GCA_002564305.1 Octomys mimax | reverse complement strand
AAGCATCATATTGTCTCTGTACTGTGAGAACCTGAAAGAATAAATAAAATATGAAAGGTCCAAAAAAAATAAAAAATAAAAAAAATAAATGTTATCCCAACTGAAACATTCTGAGCTTGGCCTTTACTGTTCAAATTCCTATCAGAGTTTTGTTTATCTGAGCTCTGGCTAGAATTACCCATCACACTGTGTAGAGCATTCTAGTCCTCTGTGGCCTAAAATTCCAAAACTTTCCAAAGTGCTCCCACAAAGCAGTTCCAAAAGCTAATAAACTACATGGTCAGGTACAGCCACAGCAATGACTTCATTTCTCCAGTACTAATGTCTGGATTATTCACATTCCCATCACTGGAACAAAATACCTAACACTCAACTCGAGGAGCAGTTTTAATTGGCTCATGTTTTAGTCCAGGGTTAGCTGGCTGCAAGGCAGAGACAGCACCGCAGACACACATGGTAGAGGAAGAATGCTCCCTCTGCAGCAGCCAGGAAGCAGAGAGAGCAGGGAAGAGCTAGGGGCAAGAATACATCCTCTCCGGTTATACTCAGTGACCCAGCTACAACCAGGCCCCACCTCCTAATGCCACTTCAGCCATTACTTCACAATGGATAAATCCTCAGGGGATTACAACCCCCTGATGATGTGCTCACTTTCCAAAAGCACCACATCTGAACATAGGAGACTTTGGAGGGACATTTTCACTCTAAGCCATAACAAATTAGCTATGCCAAAATGTAGCAGTGGTGATACAAGGGCAAGCAGAAGCACCAGAATGACTCTCAGGATTTGGAGGCAGATTTATTTTATATTGACAGGCATATTGGGATCACTCCAAAATATTAGACCCTGATCTCTGGTGGCCTAGGGCTTATACGGGATAAGCAAGCACAAAGTACGGGGGCCAAATGGTTTGTGAGTTGGGAAATGTGCATCATAGTGACCAGCTCTGTATCACAATAACCATCCACTCCTAAGAGATAGAAGCACCTAGAACTGGAATAGGAGCTATCACCTGGGCAACAGTAGAAGATGAAGGATATTGGCTTGGGAGGGGGGGAAGAGACCAAGAATAAAAGAAAACAGAATAATAATGAAGGGAATTTAATTTTAATCTAATAAGAAAGCTCAACTATTAGCCAAGAAAGCCTTCACCAAGCCTGTGCAGAAGGATTTTCCAATTTCAAAGGACTGCCACGTGACTCCCACTCTGCCCTTTTCTGAATGAGAGAACTCATTGTCCTGTCCCATTCCTATTTCATCGTCGTATTTGGAGCACATGGGATATGATGGGAGACAACCTGACTGTTTGGCTTACTGAGCAATGGACATGAGTGACTCAGCTATTCCTGGACCAGGACATGATTCAGGAGGCCAGTTCTACTTGGGAAAGAGAAAGCTGGTCTGAGAGGTTAAAGGACACTTTGAGAAGGGACTAGAAATCTCCCTTCCATAAGGGAAATCTCCTGTCACTCCAAAGAGACAGGAGAGAAAAAAAAGAATAACTGAGATTTCTGGTCCACTTCCCTGGAAGACCCCTCAGAAGATGTGCAACCCTAGCTGAGCTCAGACTTAAGTCAACTTCAGACCCCCAGTCACTTGAAGTAAAAGTCCAGCTGATCCTGGCCCTGACTGGGGAAGGAAGAGAGGGACAGAAGCTACACCACACAGGAAATTGACATCTTAGTCTAGGGGAACAGGGCTTAGCCAATGTTCAGAGAACCCGTTTTTGGTGAAGTAGGTCACCTGTTTTTCAGGATATCCTACTAGGAACAGCCTGGGGGGCGGTATTTAAACCAGCCTCAGCACCACGCCTCCTTACAGATGTGAAGTCCCCCTCCACCTTGGCTGTCAGAGGCTTGGCCTGGATGTCACCACAAGACTCACAGGTGAGAATTGGAAGGAAAGAGTATTAATCTGAATATTGCATCTTGAAAATAATACATACAGCATCAGTGCAATTACTCTGGGTGTGTCTCTGTGTCCCCTTGTGAGCTCTTCAAATACAAAGAGAGTCTTCTNCCGGGCTTTATCCTAGGGCCTGGCTCACACACAGCTGGCCCTCAACATAATTGTTGGATTGAATCCAATTGGCCTAAATAGATGGTCAGGAAGATGAAGGTTCAGTGAGTTGCAGAAAGCAGATTTTTCATCGTAAGTATCCCGTGCTCTGCTGTGATGAGAGTGTGTATGCTGAACATGGTAACATGCAGCTCTTTCTAAAATCTGTTTCTCCACTTCCATTCCTTCTTTTCCACATCTTACACAGAATGTGCCATTGTGGTTTGTGTCTAGATGCACCCCCCCCCAAGCTTGATGCAATTTTGATGGGGTTTTTTCAGAGGTAGCTGAACCTACAGTGCATGATGGACATGTAGTGACATGTGGGGACTAAGGGTGTGAGTGCTACACAGACCTAGTGTGGGTGGCTTGCCTACACTACAAGGGACAGAAGGAGGTTTGTCTTCTCTCTCTTGTTTCTTTTTGCTGTCTTCCACAGCCGTAATGGTTGCCCTCTGCCACACCACCAGCCCTCGGACCAGTTATAGACTAAAACTTCTACGAACTGTGAGCTGAATAAGCCTTAGCCCCTTTGACTTTGGGTGCCAGGTCTTTCGTCTCAGCAATGAGGACAGTAGCTATAACATGTCCCAAAGTGCCTTCACTGAAGGTGTGGTTCCCCAAGCAGCCATGCTCAGAGGTGGAGCATTCTCTCCACTCCCCTTCCCTCCCCCACCCTCAGCTAGTATGTGTCCGCCACATCCCCCTACCATGATGTTCAGCCTCACCACAGGCCTAAAAAGCAACTGAGCCAGAGGACAGTGAACCGAAACCTCTGAAACCTTGAACCAACATGGCAACCGAAAGCTGACCAACAGAATTCTGGCCCACTAGTACACTGTCAGGTCCAGTGATCCATAGTGCTATAAACATCTTGTAAACTGAAGAGCCCTATACGGAATGTCTGCCTGCTTTCCAGAAAGTTCTCCTACTCCGACTTCTCTCCTCCTAACAATAAACACTATTTTGTGATAACTCTGTGCTTGACACCTTGCTCCATCTCATTTAACTGCCTGAAAATCTTACGTTGTCTCCATTTCACACCAGAGAGAATGCAAGTTCAGGCAGAGCATGGATTGGACCACAATGTTGGACTGCAAAGCTGCTGTGGGACCCTTCTCTTCTTTGCTTTTATCCTTGTCTTTTCCCTGTACTCCTCTTCTTCCTTCCTTCCTCCCCACTAACCCAGAGTGGGGTGAGAAGATGGCAAGAAGACACTTCATGGCCTTTCTCACAGTTGTGCCCTTGCCTTTCTTCCCCACACTCGGAATTATGATTATGCTCTGGTGTGGGTAATGCCTCTCTGTGGTAAATCTGGATTCTATTGATCTAATCAACCAAGGTAACTACATACCTTTGGCCATGGGCTGTAGGCTTAGATGTGTAACTCATTGTATCACTAGGGAAGTCCTGGAGGTGTGTTGCAAATTATCTCTACTCTATAAAAGGTAAAGATAGATGGCTGGAACTGCGGCAGCTGTTTTGTTACAATGAGAATTGGCCTGATGCCAAATGGAGGCATGGACGAGACATGCGTCTTTGATTACACCAGTGAGCTATTGATTTAGCCCTCTGTACAGCTGCTGGAAGCACTCTGGACTTCTTGAAACATTGAAGTAGCCCCCTATTATTTAAGCTGGTTTGATTTGCTATTCTGTCAACAGACCAATTCACATATACTTTTCTTCCTTTTGTCTTTGTTAATTTCTTAAGGGTTCTGAAGCAATCTGATCAAGCAATCCGACCAAGCAACCAGATTATACACATGTGTTGCTCTTCTGCACCGATCTAGAAAGGGCAGAGGGGAAGCAGCTCTGTGCAGGGCAGGTGTGGCACCCACCCACGCCTCAGAGCCCACCCGTGGATCCCACACCAGGCTGACCAGATGTCCCGTCTAGCTGATCAAGCTGGTGTCCACAGAAGGCCACAGTCACTCACACACTGGGACCCGAGAGCAGAAAACTGGTGTCCACGATCCACTGCAGAAGCACTGCGAAGCAGGAGAACAGGGGCGTCTAAGATCCTCAGACGTCGTTAGTGCTAAAGAGGATTTAAGACACACGCGAGTTCATTCCCACTTCACATATAAGGGACTGCGGCTCAGAGAGGGGCAAGGGGGGAACTCATCCAGGTTCCCACAGGCGTTATTGCATAACAGGGTGTGCATCTCTGACATGCGGATTCCCCAGGTTTCTGCCCCATTCAAAGCTGCTGCCATCAGCAGGAGACCCTGGGCGCCAGGCTGCTAAGCATTCTCACGTTTGCCTAGAACAATGAAAAGAGAACTTACTACAGAATTTAAATGAAGAAGCTGAAAACTGGTGGGGCAGGTGGGGAACACAAAGCCGGATCAGGAGATACAATGTGTGCTCACACTTTAAAAAATGCACTCCAGTGAAAAACACATCGTGAGTAATCCCTCCCAGAATACTCCCCCTCGCTTCGCGCTCATTTGTCTTTACAAGGTACCATCAAAACTCTGAAAATGTGAACGCTGCTGCCCAATACGATCCAATAAAAGGCCAGCTTGTGAAAACATTACTCTGTGTCCTTGTCCACGTTAGTCACTAGTTCTGGCACCGAGACTTCCAGCTCTTCTACACAGCCAAAATGACCATGAAACGTAAATACCTTGAATCGCTTCGGGACACTGGGACAGCTATGATGGTGCAACTGACGACACTCGTTGAAAGGGGACTTCAGAACTACTTCAGAGAGTGGCAAGAATGACGAGATACTTGTGCTCCAGGCCCAGGGCAGGAGGCATTTTGAGGGAGATTAGCGGTGTTGTGTCCTTTACTGCCATATATTTTTAAAAATTTAAGCATTCCCCTTGTTTTTATCATGTTCCCTGTGTGTGTGTGTGTGTGTGTGTGTGCGCGCGCGCGCGCGCGCATGCGTGTGTGAAGCGTAAGACATACAGATGTTGGACGAAGTGACTGCCACCGATTCGCCTCCTGGGCCGCACTCGCTGGGCTCGCTGCTCACAGCTGCGCCTCCCGGAGCTCTTCCTTCCTGGCCAGCACCTACAAATTGCATTGATTTGCAAACCAGACAACTGCGCACTTGCCTGAGCACATTTAATCTTTTCAAATTAAGCCAGCTTCACATTCGGTGTGCCATATGGGCTTCTTCAGGGTGTTTATACACACAGTTACACTTAAGCCCTCGTCCACTCGCTTCCACTGCACCCGAAATAGCACAAAGCGCCGAGACCGTCCTGACTGAAGGGATGGTCTGCCACCAGGCCAAGTCCTTCCAGGGGAGGGGGCTGCTGCTGACGTCAGCTGCTCTGAAGCCTGTATCCCGCCCCCACCCCCACCCCCCCGGCCGGGTGCAGCGCGCAGATGTGGCGAGCCTGGCCCACACGGTGCTTCTGAACATTTCTGCACAACACTGAAGAATCGAGAAACGTCACACAAAAAGGTGGGCTTCCTGCTGTACCTTTGAACAGCGCAAGAAACGAGGTCGTACTGAGCGCCCCTGTGCCTAACGCAGCTAGCCCCGCTGCCTGTTGTTTGACACCAGCTGTGGTCCCAGTTGCCTGCTCCCAGTTCCTGCCTCACCCGCTCAGATGTCTGGGCTTGCCGTCCCTGTCTAAGTCCAGACATTCATTTCACAGGGGCCGAAACTGAATCTCGCAGCGTCCCCACCTAATGTTGTAAATGCCAAGTGCTAGAGCCTGCATTTGATTCCTGGGCACAGGGGGGAAGGCTGGGTGGTCTCCCCTCCCCTCTCCTCCAGGGGGTCTGTAGGTAGAGGGCCGTACTATGCAGTGGTTAGGCCCACAGGTGGGCTGACTCAGGAACAGACACTGAACACTGTCCCTCTTATCTTTAGACAAATGCTTCATTCCCCTTAAGTATCAGGTTTCACATTCCTGTAACGTAATTCCATGCTTACCTCAAGAGTTCTCCACTTGCCCTCCCCTTGCTGGGGACTGAACCCAGTCCTTCCCACTGAGCTACATGGCCAACCCTTCTTTGGTATCTTTTATTTTGACAGAGTGTCTTGCTGAGTCACCAAGTCCCTAGCCTGGGTCTGAACATGTGGTGCTCCCACAGTGTGAGGTGTCCCAGCAGATGCCGCCACCTCCCAGAGTTCTCAGCAGGAAACATGGAAAGAGCTCCTCAACTCAAGAAAAGTTAAGTAATGGCTGTGCTTCTCCTCAAATGCTTTCTTTCCCTTCTCTGGTTGGCATTCTCCTTCCTCTTCCACTCCTCTCCCTCCCTTCCTCACTCCAACTGGTCCCTGACAGTGTTTTAAACTTTGAAATTTCCAAATATTTTCTGGCTGGCAAGCAATTCCTCTGGGCGACAGGCAGGCCTTACAGTGGAAAGTGTCAGCACTTAATCAAATAAACCCACATGGCCTTGATGCTCACAAGTGGCTCAGGCTTTGTGCTGCTCCTCTGTAGGACGGAAAATGAGTAAGGACTAAATCTTTAATTATTTGGTCTCATTTGCATGGCATGTCTTGGTTGATGGTCCTGCTCTGGGGTTCTCGCACACACAAATTCTTCTGGGCCTTGAGCATCCCGGTTTCACAGGTAAAACAAAAGACCAAGAGCTAGAGAATCTTAAGATTTTTAATCCCAGGACAGCTGCTGTTTCCCTTGTTGGCACAAGCAAATTACCTCCTCTCCTCACTTTCCCCATCAGCAATGCAGAAATCAATTATTTCCTTGCCTCACTCAAGGGCTGAGAGACTTAATTAAGCTTTTAGAAGATGGTCGTTAGTTAACCTAATTCTCTCTGTAAACCAACAATCCTTTGCTTTCCTAACGCCTCCCAAACTTTTCATAAATTAGTCCCCTTTTCTTTAAGTCAGAATGTACGATGACTTTTTTTGTTACTGATTTGCTCCTATAAATAGTTTTTAATAATACAACAGTCACTTTACCATAAATAGACTCAGGGTGGGAAATTTCTGATGCAGAAAGATCACCCTAAGGTTGACAAAGGCTACAGACCACTCTCGAGAAGGGAAGGTAATTTTTGCCATTGGAAATGGGCCCTCTGGTCATTGGGCAGCTGTAGGGAGAATTGTACATTGTTAACCTTGCTTATTTTATAGCATGTAGCCCTGGGTTGGGCAAGAGTCCTTCAGGCTTTGGTTCAAATTCTGACTGTACCTCTTCCTAGCTGAGTGACCTTGAACATTTAACCTTGATGGTCTTTCACCTATGAAGTAGCAATAATAGTTTTCATCCCAAGTTTGTTGTAGGGATGAAGTCCTATGAATTTCCTCTTTCACACTACCTTGCCGATGTGTGTGTGATCTGCCCAATTTTCAAAACTAGACTATGGTAAGCCTCTCAAGAACAGACTTGGGTTTTTGCTGTTGTTGTTTTTGGTACCAGGAGTTGAACTGAGGACCTTGCACTTGCCTAGGCAGGTGCTGTGCAGCTGAGCTGTATCCCTGTCAGGAACAGACTTGTATAAAAATAGTCTTTCTCAACAAGGGTTCCAAAAGAGAATCAAACTCCAGGGAAAATTCTGAGTGACTCCTGTCTCAATTCTCTCAAGGGTCATGTATAGCTATAACCATTAAAATGCAAAAAAAAAAAAAATTAGTTTATTAAGCCAAGGTCTACTGCTACGGCTTGCATCCATCTGTCCCATCAAAGCATCATGAGCTCATATGTGAAGCTTTTTGAGAGATAGTAAATCTTCGGCATTTGATACTGGATTAGTCCACTGATTGGGTTAACATAGCTCTGGGTGTAGCTGAATGGATTTAATAAAGACAGAAGAACCACTCTGGGTACAGATGGAAGCAACCAATATGTCTGTGGCCTGGATGGAATAAAGAGAAAAAGCAGAGGGAAGGCTGCTGCTTCCTGCCTACCCCTCCGTGAACTGTTTCTCCTCCTGGATGCCCTTCTACCATAGTGCCTGCCTTGGGGCCACCTGACTATGGACTGAAACCTTTATAGACTGTGAGCTAAAGTAACCCTTTTCTCCTTTAAGTTGTGAGTACTGGGTATTTTGTTACAGCAATGAGAAAGTAACTGAGACAGATGCCTTAGGGCCTGAGGTCTCAATCCTGTCCCCCAACCAACTTGGTGGAGAAGTCCTGGTGGCACTAGGAAAGATAAACTCCAAACTTGCACTGGCTTAACAGAATAGAAGCCCATGCATAATGACAGAAGCAATGTGTGACTGCTCCCAACTTTTCCATACTCATCTGCATGAAGAGTAAGATCTGGGAGGGCAAAGGTTATCAGTTCATGTTCTCTTAGCTAGACAGCAGGCAGGGGAAAGGTTGGGAGGTGCATTCCATTGCTGGGACGAGGGAAAAGAAACAAAAGAGCAGCAGGTCTCTGCCACACATTAAGCATTGTCCCACTGGCATCCAGGACACCATCTTGCATCATATTCAAGTGATGGTACGTGATAAATGTTTATTAAATGTTAAAGTAAATCAGTGAATTGGTCATTCATTCAACCCACCCTTACTCCTTGACTTTCGTGGTTAATCCTACGTCCCTGAACTTCCTTGATTCTTGAACCTTTTCTTCCAGCCAGCTGCCACTGATATGAAACAGACCTGATATGTCACTGCATAAATATACACGAGTGCTTGGAAAAAGCACAAGGTCTCAAATTCCAGAGCATCCTCAGACCCCTCCCCCCATGCACATACCACTCTCCTCTGTCTTCTTTTTGTACTGCTGGAGAATGAATCTAGCTCCTCACATCCACGTTCTACCACTGAGCTACACTTCCAGCCTTTCCAGAGCCCTTCAGTCTCTGCCTGCAGTCATTTACCAGCTGCACAACCCAGATGCAGTAACTTTTTATCTATTATTACAGATGGATAGTACGAGTTCTTTTGTGAGCAGTGGAAACAATGGTTTGTAGCGCTCATCTCTTGGCTTAGGGAAAAGCTACAGGACTAACATAAATTAAGGTATTTGGGAAGAACACTACAAGTGTAAATATTGTTGGTATTAATGCTTGTTGTGTTGGTAATTGGAAAAGTTCTAGACGTTTCTCTTCAAAGAGCATCTGCATCATAAAAGAAAACTCAAGAGATTTCTAGCTGTAAAATACCAGTCACTTTCTGCTCACTGTCCCTGTGTCCTAATAGTTGTACGTCAATAATTTCCATAAATAGAATCTCTGGGTACTAGAGATGGGCATGTTGTTGGAATGTAGAATGATGGTAGGCTCCGGGACAGGGATGAACACGCCAGCATGAACTGGTTGTGTCAGTGAAGTTCCAACCAATAGAGAGACAGGGAGGTAATGAAAGGAGAAAAGAACAGAGAAGTCAGAAGGGCCATCAGGGCAGGAAGGCCACGCTGTGTCCAGCGTTCTGTGTCTCTCAAAACACCGATGAACAACTGATCAACTCGATCATTTATCTCAGAGGGAAGAGTTGTAGAGAATGGGAGGAAAGTAAATGAAAAAAGGGAGCAATTCAAGGGTCACAGACTCTTCCACGGGGCAAAGGAAAATGCTTTTGCTGTTTGCATAGAATCTAGGTGAATCCTAAATTAAATGTCTTATCCTTGATGGGACAAGAGTGTGAAGGGCAACTTTTTATCGTAGACAGACCGCTACTCCTTAGGAAGTGGAGTGATGAGATGTTATAGAAAAGTCAACAACTAGCAAGCAGAGCAGGGTTCAGATTGTTGCTGTGTCACTTTATATTTCACATGACTTCAGGAAAACTTCTCCGAGATTCTTGGGAGATAGTAATTTCTGTGTCAAAGGTCTGCTGTGAAGACGAGGAACAAGGTGCCTGTTAGGCTGCCTGGCACATAGTATATAAGTCAATAAGTATAAGTTAATATTATTAATAAAGACCAAAGCATCCATCTCATAGTGAGGCAGTGGTGTAGTGATCATGACGATGCAGAGTGATCCCTGCTGGGTGACAGAGAAAGCCTGCAGAGCCTAAGCACAAGCAACCTGAACAACTGGCGCAGGACTCTGCTGACAACTGCATCCTGTGCCCTCCGAGTCACGTTCCTAAAAAGTGCACTGAAGAGCCAGACTTAGTCCACTTTCAGCTGCAGTCACAGAATGGCCCAGTCTGAGTAAAGTGTAAAAAATAGAGTTGCGTTTGTCTCTCAGTCCTGGAGGCTGGAAGTCCAAGAGCACAGGCCGACATCCAGTGAAGGTTTTGTGCTGCAGTGGAGTCAGAGGGAGAAAGGGGCTGGACTTCTGCTTTTAACAGGAGCCCAGTCCTAACTGACCCCCTTCTGTAGCATGGCGGCAGCACATTCATGAGGTCCAAACCTCCACAGCCTAATCACTCTTCAAAGGTCTCATCACTCAACATTGATACAATGCCAACTTTAAATTTTAGTGCGAGTTTTGCAGAGGATATTTGAAGTGCAGCATCCCATCCTAGATCTCCCCAAATTCATGTCTATCTCATGTACAAAATATACTATTTCCATCTCCACAGTCCCAAAAATCTTGACTTGTTCTAAAACCAATTCATAAGACCAAAGTCCAGAGTCTCATCTGAATCAGATACAGGTAGCATTCGAGGCACAATTCATCCTAAGGCAATTCCCTCCAGCAAGAAGCCTATGAAATCAAAATAAAGTAGTCTGCTCACAAAGTAGATAATAGCCATGAGAAAGGCATCCCCATTCCAAAAGGGAAACCACAAGAGGAGCAACTGATTCTACGGAAGTCCCACACCAACTTAATCCCTAAAGCTGAAGAATCAACTGTCTGGACTTAGTGGCCCATAGCCTATGTACATGGGTGGAAGTTAGGCCTCCAAAGCCCGTATGAGCCCCACTTCCTTGTCTCTGCTGAGCTCAGCCCAGGCAGCTGCTCTCCTGGCTTGGAGTCTTGTTCTTACAGTTTTCAAGGGCTGGCATCACATGCAGGCAGCTCTACAGTTCTGGGGTCTCTAGTGTGACCCTATCCCTGATGCTCATCTAGACGCTGCCCTAGTGGTGATAACTCTGTGGCAGATCTAGCTGACATCACCATTCTGCTGGGTACTGCCCTCATAGGAGCTCTCTTCAGTGCTTCTGTCCTTGTGACAGGCCTTGCATTCTGCCTAACTGCAGAATCAGCACCATGTGGATCAGGCCAAAGTTTCTGGCATACAGTTGGATCTGCTTGAGCCACAGCAGGATGGCCAAGGAGCACTGCCATGGAACGTGAGGAGCAGCATCTTTGGGCTGTGCTGAGCAGCTCTCCCTTCTGTCCTCAAGCCCCTCATTGTCTAAGATGGTGTATAATGGGCAGTCTTAAAAATCTCTAAAATAAAAAAAATATTTCTAAAATGCCTTTGAGGTTTTGATGAATAGCACCCAACTCCCTCCTATCCTTTTGAATCTCATGAACCATTGCTGGCCTCACCCTCAGAATTCTGTCCTAGGCTCACTTTTTAATGCTTTACAGGGTTACGGTACAAGTTGTTGTAGGCAGCTGAATTCGAAATATAATAGGCAGTCAGATAGGACCAGGCCCTCAAGGAGACAAAATGGAAGACAAGGTGACTTTGCAACTTGGAAGAGACAGACACTCCCATATGGACCAGATCTCAAGACCAAGATAAAAAAGGAAACACAGCTACATACTTCCCTAAGGATGGGCATCAGGGATTGATACTATAAATAGGTATCAATCACTTTGAAAAAGCCCAAATGAGTCACTAGCCTAACCCCAAACAGGAAAAGACCCTGTCACATATTCATGCCCACTTGCTATGTAATTCACTTCACCATTTGGTACTGGATTTAATCAATTTTACCTGTGCAATGGTGTTTATAATCTCATTGGTTGACCATAGTTTTGTCTCACCTCATGCCCACCTCAGTGAGTTCCCATGTCTTCTCCACTACCTTAGACCCACCTTACTACATGATTTTCCTCTATAAAAGCCCCTGGAAGAGACAGCTTCCAGGGGAACAACATGCCCGTGGACCCTCTTCTGTCCCTCTCTCAGACAGGAGCTTTCTTTCCCCCAATAAATATATTCGCAAACTTCCATTTGTTCCTAAAATTCATTCTTCAGTTTTAGAGAACATGAATTCATCCCAGATACCTTTAAGGTTGGGAGATGAGTTTTTCTCCCTGTGTTGTTTGTAGGTTCCCTGTAGCAAAGTGTTCCAAATCTTCCCACTGTCCTTCCCTTTTAATTATAATTCCTGTCTTTAAATCATGTGTTTCCTCCTCTATCTCACTATAGACAGTTAAAGGTAGCTACACAGAGCCTCAAGTACTTTGGTGCTGCTATCCAGCACAGTTCTTGAGAAACTCCAGAGGGAGGACTGTGAAGAAATGAAGGCAAAAGTCAAAATGCAGAAAGCTGGGGTCAGGTGGATCTCTCTCTCTCTCTCTCTCTCTCTCTCTCTCTCTCTCTCTCTCTTTCTCTCTCTCTCTTT
>NDGM011142957.1:0-11297 GCA_002564305.1 Octomys mimax | reverse complement strand
TTTTGAGACAGGGTCTCGCTATGCAGGTCAGGCTTGCCTTGAGCTTACTTTGTAGCCCAGGCTGGTCTCGAACTTGCAGCAATCCTATTGGATAAAATGCTTGCTATTTCTAATCCCTTGTGATTTAAATTTCTTAATGAAAATAGTACAAGTTCTTATTGTACAACCCAAGTTAAGTGTGTTTTCCCATAATTATGACAATTCTTTCTGTTTGTGTGGGCCTTTGTTCATTTTGACAAGTTTATTATTAGTGAGAGATACCTTTTTTTTTTTTTTTAATTTTATTTTGTGGTGTTAAGGATTGAAGCTAGGGCCTTGTGCATGGAAGGCAAGAGCCCCACCACTGAGCCACATCCCCAGCCCAAGATAACTTTAAAATAGAAGAAATGAAATGCTTTCTCAACTTGCAGATATTTGTGTTCATTAAATTTTAATTTTTGAGCTGTTTTAGGAAAATTCTATAAAGCATTTTGTAGAAAAACCTTCTATAGCACTCAAATGGCAGTCCTTAGATACTTTTTGCTTGCTGTAGTCTCATCTTTACCTTTGTTTGTTTGTTTTAAATTGTTGTTTCTCAGTTTCTCTAATAGCATTTACCACTATGGCTTTATTAACAATAATGGAATTCTCAGTGTATCAAGACACATGGATGAAGTATGAATATGAAGTAGACAAGGATTTTTCTAGGTAACTTTTTTTCCTTCTGGAAATACTTCTAGTTTTAAAAATAGCATACTAACATACCCTTTTTCTTAAAAAACAAAACAAAAAACTGCCCTTAGTTCTTAAGAAATAGTCCTTGGAAGTCTCTTTGACTATGTGTATTATGTGAAACATTTTAGAATCTAAAATTTTGAAATTCGAAAAGATGGACTTTAAAAAATGAGTTAGAAAAACATGTTTTTTCTTGGCTGTATACACTGTATAAAATTGAAGGTTTATTCAGAATTTTGAAGTATTTTACTGATCTTTGTGAACTGAAAATATCTAAAGATATATTATGTATATATATAATCTTGATTTTATAAGCTATATCTGAATTAAATTTTGATGTAAGTAGTTTTACATCTAAATTTTTGAAAATAAAGCACTTTAGATTACTTTATATTTATTCATTTATTTGGATTTTTAGTGGGTGGCAGATAATAGATTTATACTACTAAAATTGTACTAGGTAGGAAGAAACATCTGATTTTTTATACAAATTTTAGTTCTGTGATTTACTAACTACATAAGTTTTGTGAAGTTACTAAATATTTAACTGAGCATGTTTCAGTTTCTTATTTTGTAGAATGAAAATACTGTCTGGTGGTGTTCAGGACAAATTGACTAGTACTTATAAATTTCTATATAGCTATGGATAAGACATACAATTGACTTCTTTTGAGCCTCAGTTTCTCCATTGTATCCTATGAGTATTATTCTAGGTATCATTAGATTCCAAGGAATTTGTTTTTATTTTGAATTGGATTTTAGCGTCAGTGACATACATTTTATTTTTTTCCCAGCATAGTCTTAGATAGTTCATAAATGTGTTAAGGACACCTGGAAGCCTACTTGGCCTTCTACACTAGTTCCTACAGCATTTTTTGAACCCAACTCTCAAGGTCATTTGGACCAAGGTTGAACTCTAGGTAATAGTCTGTGACGCTCTAACAATTTATAATTCCTGTTGAACGCATGAAAATTATAGAAGTGAAAAAAGTTTTAATAGGAAATGTAGAACTGAGTTTAATTGGACCCATTCTGCTATTTATAATGCTTAATTCTGATTGTTTGAAAATGATTTTATTTGATCTAATCATATGAAAATAAAGGATTGGTTGAAACTTTTATACTTGATCTTAGCCGAAAGGCTGAGAAGTGATAGGTTAAAACTTTTAAAAAGGCAATACAAAATTGAAGCATCAGATTTTGTTTTTTTGTAATGAGCTCGTATTTACCCTGAGTTACACAGACTCAATTTCCTGTATGTCACTTTAGTGATTGAGTAATTTTCATCAGACATTTACTCTGCCCTAAACACTGTGAATTACTTGAAAAGCTAAAGTCTGCCATCTTACGGCTCCCTGATGTAAAGAAGCTAATATTAGTAAGGTGTGTAGTATAATGCATGATATTGACAGAAGAGAAAACTTCATAATTCGTAATTCTGGAAGTTTTACATGCTTAAAGGAAGAATCTGTGCCAACTTTATATAAACAGATGTTAAGATTTTTTTGTAAAATCTTGAAATTGCCCAGTGTTATTTCCCCTGTAGTTACTGTTAGGAAATTAAAGGACACTATGTTAAAAATCTGAAATCAGAAAGGTTTTTGGAGTAATCACAAAGTGAAACTTCTGCTTTTTTAAATACCTTTGTTTTAACAGTAGCACTTGTGATTCAAATTTTAACTGGCATATTCATCTTGAAATTCAAGTTTTTCATGTATCAGTTGATTGCTCTTCCTCATGCTTTGCTGACAGGTTCTATATGTACCTTTCTTTTGTGGGGGGCAGCGGGTACCGGGGATCAAACTTAGGGCCTTGTGCTTGGCACACAATTGCTTAGGCCATAAAACTATCTCCCTGGTCCCCCTTTTTAAAAGAAGTTACTTTTTTATTTAAAGAGACTCCAAAATAGTAAAAAAAAACAAACGAAAACAAACCAAAAAAAGCAAGGAAATGATGTAGAATTTCACTAAGCAAAATAACATGTACCTTTTGTCTTTTAGTAAATTGAGAATCAACATAGATATCACCGTTGCCATGAAGTGTCAGTGTAAGTGTACATACAGCTCCATGAATCAGTGTATTTTAAGTTTAAAACCGTTGCCTGTAAAATAGAAAGCTAAACATTGAATTTTGGCTTTACTTTTCCTCTATAGCACTTAAAATTTTTAATGATGAAAATTATTTTATCTGTTTATATTCTTTAAATTTCTTTCCATAAAGAGGTTTAGCTTTTATATTAATATATATAACTAAAATAAGATGGGAAGAAAATCTTGTCAGAGTTTTAGTTTGAGTTCATTCTCTTTTCTTTTTGGAGTACTATGTTTTCCACCACATTCCACATATATACCTTGCTTCAGTTTATTGTAATTTACTCTTCTTTACTGTAATTTACTCTTCTTCTTTGATACCAGGGATCAAACTCTGGATCTTGTGCTTGCCAGGCAAGCATCTGTGCCACTGAGCTATCTCTTGGTCCTCATAGTTTACTCTTACATTTTAGAATATAGATCCAGCTCTTTTAAATGAAGTAATAGGCTGCTTTTTTCTGTTTTCTTTACTAGCTTCATTTGATTATTTTGGTAAAAGTAAAAGAATGCCAATCAGTATTGTTGTCAAAAATGAGGTTACTTTTGCATAGAAAATATTTTTAAGTTATTGCTTCAAAAGTAGAGACATACCTTGAATTAATCCCAGCACTTGGCAGGCTGAGACAGGAGGATTGCTGTGAGTTTAAGGCCAACCTAGGCTATATAGTGAGTTCAAGGTCAGCCTGGACTACAGAGCAAGACCCTGTTTCAAGAAAAAAAGAAAAGAGACAACTCAATTTTTTCAGTATGAAATAGTTTTGAAATTAGGTATGTAGATTTCAGAAAATTCTTAAACTATCTTTTTCTTTCCATTTTTCCTTGGTAATTTTTAAGAGAGAAGAAAATACTTTATATCTAGATTTGAGCTCATGCTTACACTGAGTATGTCATAGTTTGCCTTTTTAATTCTATTGTTTATGCTTTTTAAAATGAAATTTCTTATTTAGTTTTCTGAAGAAGTAGAAAAAGTATTATGAATGTTTGAAATGATGTCTTCCTAAACTGTATAATGCCTCTGCATTAACTTTTGAGCAAATAGTAGTATAACAAAGTATTCTGTTAGTTGTCTTAATTTGTTTACATTGGGTATAGTTTAGCTCTGGGCATGGAATATATTCTATTGTTTTTCTTTTAAATGCAGATGTTGGAGCAGATGTATTGGATTTAGCAGAAACAATGGTTGCATCTGCAGATGGTCTAGTTTATGAGCCAGTAAGTTCACAATTTTTGAACTATATGCTCTGAAGAATTGTAATTGTATTTTCGATATTGAGTTTTGATACTTGCTTTTAGTTTTGCTGAATGACTTTGTTATGTAACATATTTATTTCAAAAGTAATCCATATTCTTTGTGCAAAATTTAGATGAAAGGCAAGAGAGAAAAGTTATGTCTAATATGAAGGTTTAATATTAACATTTTAAATGAGCACTGAAGTTTTTATAAACTTTTAAGATTTTTTATTAGTACGTGTGCCATATATCATGCTTATATTCATTTTGGCTGTTATATATATATGTTTTTTTCTTCACAGCTACTGGCAGACTTTAATATCCAAGAAAAATTTATAGGAAATTTCATGCAGATGTGAAGCTTCCAATTCAGCCTTTATGGCAGCTTTTAGAATTAGATATAGCGTACACTTCATACTTTTATACTGTGATTTATATGGTTTCTCACCTTGCTCATTTGACTAAGATACCCTAAATCTGCACCACTTTAGAAAAAACATTTTTAGAATGAGAGCACAATGACCACTTAAGGAAAAGGAAACTTTTTTCCTTTTTTTTTTTTGTGATACTGGGGATCAAACTCAAGACTGCATTTGCCAGGCAGGCCACTAAGCTATCTCCCCAGCCCCAGCACTTTTGTGTAGAGCTAATTTAAGGAACAAAGTGTCAGTGCTTACACACTTTAATAGCTGGGACTAAACTTAAATACAAAATTAAATCTCCCAGTGACATTTTTGTTACTGATTGATAACACATTTTTGAGTTAGGATATAAACAAAAAGCTGCAAGAACAAGTGGTGCAAATTTGTAGAGAACATTTAAAAAATAGTATTAATAATAAAGGTTAAAATTGAAATAACTGGATTTAGAGTTAACTAAAATATATGCTATAACTTAAGTAACATCATTGGGTAATTTTACATAATAAACCAACCTACCAATGTCAGTCTGTTTTTGCCTTTGTTAGAAAAACAAAGATCATTTGTTTTGACAAATGTAAAAAAGTAAACACCAGCCAGTGAATAAAAAGAATTTTTAAAGTACCCAAGCATAACATGCATTTCCTGCCATTTAATGAGCTTTTAAAAAATATTTATGCTGCTTTACCTTTTTAAAAGTAATGTTAGGGGTCAGGAGGATGGCTCAGTGGAATAAGCGCTTCCCTGGCAAGCATAAGGGCCTGAGTTCAATCTCTGGTTCTGCCACAAAAAATAAAAATAAAAATAAATAAAAGTAATGTTAGCGTTTCTTCGGGTTTTTTGTTTGTCACCTTGTAATTTATTTCAAGTTCACTCATAAAAGTAATGAGTATTCTGGTCAAATGATCGCCTGCCAAGCATTGGGGGGTCACAGAACAAGAAACAGTTAAAACATAACATTCAGGAGACTTCCTTAACATAACAGTGTAATGAACTTGAACCCTCTATTGCATAACGGTGGCAAAGACCACCAAAACCTCCTCAGTGTATGTTCAATCTACAAGGCTGAATTCTCTGGATGTGATGTCCATAACCTAATTCACAACGAAAGTCTGAAGATTTTTAGGTTTTCCTGTTGAATCATGGTGTTTATGCTATCAGCACATTCAGTCCCTGTAATCTGAATCACAAGAGAGGTCATTGTGGCTGTTTTCTAACCTTATTCTTACATTTTTTGTTAATGTGTCCTAATAGATTCCTTACATCTTTTATTAATAACTATAATGAGGAGTTTCCTACTTTTTCTCTATTGATTTGGAAACTCTTGACTTTTAGAAATGTTTGAGCTGGGTTGCTTATTAAAATGAAGAAATACCTGAGAGGAGAAATTTCATAGCCATCTATACTTTTTCCCTTCTTTATATCTCTCAAAATTTATGAAGTACTGATATTTTATTACTTTCACAGCCCAAATTGTACATCTATAATTTATTGTTAGAAAACACTGTCGTATCACTTAGGGAGGTAGTAATAGCAAGATCTCCTTAGGATTAGCTCTAAAGAAACTTGAGAACAAATGTAAAGCGCTGGCTTTTCTGATGTGCTGACTACTGGCTGTCACTATGGTGCTTATATTTACGTGTGTAGTCTTCGTCCCTTTGCTCATTGGTACCTGTGAGCCCTTTGTTAAGCAGGATTGCAAAATGATTAGAGGTGGTAGGGGAAATGTTTGTGTGTTTGAGAGAAGAGAAAAAAAACACTTTGGGTGGCCAATTTTGATTATTGAATGGTAGTTATTGACCGCATCAGTATATACGTATTATATATGTGTATGTATGCACCCTTTAATAAACAGTGCTTAAATAGAAAAAGCAACGTTATTGTTGCCACTGATGCTCTCCTTCTGACCTATTTTCCCACTGACACAATTGATTTTATAATAATATTATATGACGTTAGATACTTTACAAATTCAGTTACTGTTAAAACATATGTAACTCTTATTTGAAAATTTGGACTCAGAAAATTATTATTAGACACTTTAACATTTCCATTACATTTAATGCTATTTTAAGAAAAAATATTCAAATTTTACATTGCTTTAGTGCTTTTAATTTCCAGCATTCTTACTTTATTTTATCATTTTATATAGGGACTTCTGAGTTTTCTTTTTCAGCAAGGGTATTTGCTGTAATTTTTATGGACTTCACAGCTTTGTATGTCTGTCATGGAGTAACCTGTTTTTCCTGTAAATGCAGGTTTGATTAAGGGTAGAATTCTTTTTGCTCCCCAACAAGAATATAGGCTTTGGATGCTTTAATTTTACACATAAGTTGTATTATCTTTTTTCCCTGGGTAATTCTGTTTTGTGTTAGCTCATTTTAATTTTTTTTAACTCCTAAAATATTATTTTATATGTATGGTAGATTGCCAGTCTGCATCCATTACTTTAAATAGACAAATATCCTGGAGAAATATTTGTGATTAGTGAAATTTAATGTTATTTTCAATAAACTATGACATGAAAATTTTGATTTATAGATTAAATCCTGAATGTTCATTTTTAATAACATCAATTTATGTTTCCGGCTCACATAAAATTTTTAAAAATCATTAATGAAAAAGAGAATTTAACAATGCTATTGACAGTTTCCTTTCATTTCAGGCAATATTTGATCTTTCACCACAGCAAAAAGAGTGGCAGAGGTAATAAGAAAGTACTATTGTGAATTGAAATCTAGATGTTTTTTTCAGGTTTTTTTCTGTATTTTAGGGAAGGGTCTACAGGGTGATGAGGGTCTCACTACTAGATCGGACTGGTAGTGATCCCCCTGTTTACAGCCTTCCAAGAGCTGATATTAGAGGTGCATGCCACCACGCCTACTCTCAATCTCCCTCTCCATGTGACCCAAGGGCAGGGCTGGCACAGCGGGCCTGGGGATTGAACACCCTGCCCAGTGCTTTGATCTGCTGAGCTATTTGCCCAGTCCCCTGTTTTATTCAGTTGTTAACCAGCTATAGCTTAACATTTCTCTGCATGAATTAATAGCAGAATTTACTACATATAATGTAATCTTTCAACAAGTTAAAAATTTTAGCAGATCTTAGGAAAGTTGGGCATAAACTTTTCTCTAACATATTTAGAATTGTAAGTTAATTTTAATATTTAAAAGTAATTCTAAACGTAATATGTGACTTGTTTAAAATTCAGTTAGAATAGAAAGGATGTAAAGAAAAAGTAAAAACTTCATTGTAGACACTAGTATCTGAATAGTAGTAATAGCTAGAATTAAGTTTCTTATGTGACTTTCTAGAATTTTCACTACATAGATAACTTTTTGTGTTTACAAATATATTTATTAATAAATAAGTATACATTTTGTAATACTAAATGAGTTTACACCATAATATATTCTATAACTTGCTTTTTTCTACCTATTTTGCACATTTTAGTATATATAGGTAGTATATAAAAATGATAGTAAACATACTTGAGCCTAGTTCCTTTTGTGTTTGCGTTAATGTATATGTAAATATCTTCCAAAAATGAAATTTCTCTTTCTAAAGGTACTTAAACATTTGATATATAGCACTATATGTCCGCCTAAAATATTGTTCTTGTTACATAGTACGCCAAAACTGTGAGCATGCTTCTTTTTGTGTAACTTCACCAAAAATAAGTATAACTAGAATTGCAAAAATTTTTTGACAGTTTGATGAGTAAAAATTAGTATTGTGTTTGTTTTTATTTGCATTTCTTTATGAATAAATGGACTCTTCATAAATTATTTTCCTCACTGCTATTTTTTTCTTTTTTTATGAAACTACTTAGTCATGCTCTTGATTGGTTTGTATATTTAAGAAATGTGTCCTTTGTTGTATGCACTTTTCTAACACCCTTTTTGGTTGCTTGGCTGTGTCCTGTACTTAAGACGACATGGCCTAAATAAAGATTATTACAAAAATCATTTTTAGCCATTTTGCTTTCTAATATCCAGTTATATTTTAAGGGCAAGTGCACTTTAATTCCACTTTCACCATGTGGATGAAATTTAATGTGAGAGTTGAAATTGATTGTGATTGAACAAAAGCAATGAATATTAGGTGTCTCAGTCTTCTAGCACTTGTAGTAGAAAGTCATTCGGATAGGAAATACTATACTCTGATCCAGAAATATTAAAGTAATCAAAGTTCAAGGATAGAAGTGGAAGGAGAGTGTATGCTTTTGTTAAGATGACTGAGGTTTTCCGTCCTGTTTGAGCTTTCTGTGTACTTCTTACATGAAATGTAGATTAGATTCTGTTAGACATATTCCAGGCAAAAGTTGAAAACACAGACAAACAGGTGCATTCGTGAGAAGGTGCACCCCCTCCACACACACACTTTGGTGTTATAAGACTAACCACTGCCTAGTGTCAAAAGTTAAACTTTGAGAAAGCTTTCAGTTTCTGCGGGGCTAGGATTCAAAGATTTTAAGTCTTTCAATATTAAAATCTGGAGATGGGTCTGGGTTTGTGTTTTTTATGTCCAGATTTAAGATTTATTTAAATTAAGTTTATAGGATAACTGTGACTTAATATTTTTCAAATAGGGCTATTTGCCAGTGTTCTAGATGAATGGTGCAGATAAATTTCTTCCACTTGCATTTTTAGAAAATACATATTTTATCGTCATAGTGAAATATAGTGTTACAAGTTTACATTTGCGTTCTTAAGAGTACCTGTGTTAATGTGTAATTTTTTCCAAGTTCACTGTATGTGTATGCATATGTATATTTTAGAGTAGCTTTAGGTTCACACCAAAATTGACAAGAAGGTACAAAATTCCCATGTAAGCTTATTATATTAGTTACAATTAATAAACCTACACCGACCCATCATCATTGCCTAGAGCCCATAGTTTGTTAGGGTACAGTGTTGTACGTTCTGTGATAAGTGTGTCATGTACATGTCTGCTATGCAGTAGTATGAAGCACAGTTGCCTTAACAGTTTCATGTTCTACCTGTTCACCCCTCCCTCCCACGTTGTTTACAAATTATGTGTTCATACTGTTTTTTAAAATGACAAGAAGAATAGCATTTTAGAGTCGTCTTTTCATAGAATAGTTTCTTTCCCTTGAGAAAGAGGGTGTTGGGTGATAGTAAATGGTTTTGTGACGGAGCCTGTAATGTTAATTAGATACACATGGTGGGCTTCATACTCCATGAGTCTATCCGTTTAGTCCATCAAGCCTGTTTATTCTGTGGCTGTTACTTGCTTATTAGTTGTATACCTAATTAATTACTTTTTGTATTGAACTTAGGATGTTGCAGCTTATTCAGAGCAGGCTACAAGAAGAGCATTCTCTTCAAGATGTGATATTTAAGAGTGCTTTTAAAAGTGCATCGACAGCACTTCCACCAAGGTGAGAAGTAGTTTAAAGTGTGACCATCTGCTGTATGTGCTCTGACTTTAACACACCTGCATGTTGGTTAGTTTTCTGCATTTAGAGGAGATAGGCTCATTTGTGCCGTAAGAGGACTTTCATAAATTTATAGCTCATTCTGATAAAGATTGTCACAAGTATATTACTTTATTTTCATTTTATGGATGTGATATACCTCTGTATAAAGTGACATTACGTTTGGGATCAAGTTGTTTGCATTTATTATTACAAGGATACATGATTGAACTTTTGGTTAGGAAATTTTTATTCTTTTGCATTTTATCTCTTTTGTAGGTTAGACTAGTTGATATTAGGAAATGTTACAAGTATGAAAATGCTATTTAAGAAATACGTATGGCTCAGCAGACTAAGTACTTAGACAAGTGCAGGGACTGGGGTTTGATCCCCAGCACGCCATGCCGCACCAGACCCACTTCTGGGCTGGCAGAGCCAGCCACGGAGACTGGACGTGTGGTGTATGCCTGTAATCCCAGTGGTGGGGAAGCTGAAAACAGGAGGATCACTAGGAGTCCAAGCTACAAGTCCGAGTTGCATAGTGAGACCCTGTGCCAAATACATTCTTTTGTTTTAATCTGTTATTGGTCCTCTGGTTAGATTTGAAGGACCACAGAATAGTTGACATGTGATTATTATGTAATTTTCCCCTTTTTTTTGATGTAGGATTTTTATAACTAGATCTTAGGAAACTGCTACTCCAGTTTTCACATTTAGGATATTACCTATAAATTCATCTTTAGTGATTCTCTTCCTCCCCCAATTACTTATCAATAAATTATAAGTATATATTTTTCTAAACAAATTTTTAAATCATTTATTTATTTATTTGGTAAGGGATCTTGCTACACAGTTTGGACTCAGTGATCCTCCTGTTTTTAGCCTCCCTAGCACTGGAATTACAGGTGTGTGCCACCACACCTGGTCCCCTGGCTGGCATGGAGCACCTGGGGTTTGGGATCGAACTCATGTCCTCATGCTTGCCAGGCAGGCACGTGGGCCACTGAGCTATCTCCCCAGTCACAAAATTATAGGTATAGTGAATGTTTAAGTAATCTTAATATATCTTGTTTTAATAGAGAAGATGATTCGTCACAGTCTCCAGATGCCTGCAGAATTCGTGGTCACCTTTATGTTAATAAAGTAGCTGGAAATTTTCACATAACTGTGGGCAAGTATGTTCTTTTCTCTTACTGAAAACACTTTAGATAAGGTTGCTCTTGGTTATAAATAAGCTCTTTCTTAATCAGATAATTTTAATGGCTAAGTACTAACTACTGCTAGTAGTACTACTACTCAGATGTTCTGTATTCAATTGTAGGATGGAAAGACTACTAAATTTTAAAGCACACATAAGGCAATCATGTTGTATTTCTTTTTTCTTTTTCTTTTTTTTTTTTTTTT
>NDGM011142944.1:0-16556 GCA_002564305.1 Octomys mimax | reverse complement strand
CTGCTATAGTTTTCTGGGGCCATCATTCATATTTTCTTTAAGTATACAGTACTTGAGAAATGCAAACCTGTGGTTTGTGGCTCTCTGTCCCCTCCTCCTGGATGTTCCACCATGAAGGCAGGCCTGCCTCTGGGATGCCAGCTAGATGCTCAGCCCAGCTGTCCAAGAAGCCGCCATCCTGAGCCTGCACTGGCCACTGTCTCTGCAGCCAGGGTTTCAGTTATTTTGGGATGCTAGACTGATAGCTGGAACATCTGTGGCCTGTTTCCTTGCACCTCAGTTTCCTCTTCTGAAATGGGCCCCAGCAGGGTCTCTGTGGCATTTTGCCCCAAAGCTCCTTTGCAGGAGGGGTATATTTGCCTAGGAATAGAACAGAAGAGTCAAAATGTATGGCTGGTGGCTGGAGTACCCACCAAATCGCCGGGGAGATAGCTCAGCTGTCTAAGAGCCTGCCTGGCAAGCTCCAGTACCTGGGTTCAATCCCCCCCCCAGTACCACATGCCATGCTGGCTCCAGAACCCCAGGCCCACCGAGCTGGCCACTGAAACTGGGCTGAGACAGGAAGATCACTGTGTAGTGAGAGCTGCGTAGCGAGATCCTGTACCAAATACATAAATTAAAAAAATCTCCAAGACCAGAAGCAATGCCAGAACTTCAAAACCTTCCTCCAGACTTTCCTCTGCCCTCCATTTCTTCTCTGCCCTGCCATACAGGTAGGGCAGGGTGCTAGGCCCAGCCACACCAAGCCTCCCACAGGGGGCCACTGGGCGCAGATGAGCAGCTGTCGGGGGCCTGGGGTCGAGGGTACTGCTGAGCTTTACTGCAGGATAAGGGAGAACCCTGCCCCTGGTACTAACGAATCATAAAGATTAATTATTAATATCAACTCATCTGTTCATAATGGCTCATAATTTATTGAATACGTCTATATTCAGTATTAACTATTTGAAATGTATAATTTAATTCTTTTGACAACCCACTCAGTTAAGTTTGATCACCAGTTTTTAGATGAGAAAACCTGATCAGGGAGGTCTGAGGGCCTCCTCAAGGTCAGGCAGCTAGGACCTGGGTGGGAGCCAGGGGGCCTGTAAACCCCCCTGCAGTCTCTCAGTGTCCACTGCCCCAGTCCTGAGTCCTGAAAATTGAGCAACAGGTTTAGGGACACCTTGAGCTTGGGCCCAAGTCCAGGCCAGGTTCCCTAGGCCTCTCAGCCCAGCTGGCTTTTCCCTGGTACCTCACGCCCCAGGCTACACAGGGCTTCAGGGGTCTTCCTCCCAGTATCCTAGATAGCTGCCTCTCTGGTAGGAGGCCTGCACCTGCCCAGGTACCAGGAACATAGCCCCAGGCCCTCCACCTGCGCCCTGCCTCTTCCAGGGCCCAGCCTGATGTCCTCCCTCCCAAGCCGTGGTCCTGCACTGTGCTGCTCTGGAACAGAGGCGTGGGTGGTGCCACGGCTGCTGTAGGGTCTGGTGGGAGGGGTCTTCTGTGCCTCCTGTCCACCCACTGTCTGTGCCAACGTCTCCGCCTCTGCTGGCAGATCTTCCACATGACCTACGACCTGGCCAGTGCTGTGGTGCGCATCGTGAACCTCATCGGCATGATGCTCCTGCTCTGTCACTGGGATGGCTGCCTGCAGTTCCTGGTGCCCATGCTGCAGGACTTCCCTAGCGACTGCTGGGTGTCCCTCAATGACATGGTGGTGAGTGTGCCCAGCTGGCCCTCATTCTGGGCTGGAATCTCTTCTCTGAAGGCACAAATGGTAGAGAGGTCAGGAACCCTAAGTCCAATATGTAGGACCTGGTAGCTCTACCACTGCAGGCCCAAGCATGGATGCCAGGCCAGAAATCCATGCACAGCACTCTTGGCTGTGGGCTCTACCACTCTCTTACCTGTACTGCAACCATAAGCTTTGATACTGGGTCTGATTTCCCCCAAGGACACTGACTGGGGTGACCCTGGGCATGGCAAAGCTGGCCTGAGGGTCCTGCCCTCCCACCAGGCCCTCTAGAAGCTGTGCCTGAGACAGCAGAAAGCTGCCAGAACACTATGTGCAGCCCATGCAGACTGCCAGATTGCACACGGCCACTACTGCCCTAGGGACAGAGCTGGGGGCCAGAGCTGGGCTGTCCCCAGCTCCCCAAACATGCACCTTGGTCACCAGTAAAGTCCTGAGCAATGAGGGCTGGCAGGATGGAGCTGGACTCTGTGGGTGGGTAAGGAAAGTGGGCTTGGGAACCCGGGGCAGAGCCCCCAACCCTGATGTGGACAGGAGGGGCTTTGGTCAGGTGGAAGAAACCTGTTCCTCTGTGCCCTCTCTCTGGCTGGCTCTAGGGAATCCCCTAGACTCCTTCCTAATCTGTTTGGTTTGGTCTGAAGGCAAATATGCAAAGCCCCAGGGGAGGAAAAGCTGGTTTTGAAAGAGGTGAAAGAGACCCTGAGGCGATTTCAGCATCAAACAGGCCTTTACAAAACAGCCTTTTGATGAGCTAAGTGTAAACGAACCGCCACACAGATTGAATTCCTGGTCCCTAGAGCCCAGAGGCAGAAGCCCTGAGTGGAGGTAGCCAGGGCTGCCCTCTTCCCTGGGGCATCGTCCCTACCCACTCTGATGTAGTCCAGAGCGAGCCACCAGCCCTGTGGAACTAGCTCTGCCTGCTCTGGTCTGGGCTGGTGACCTTGAACACAGCATGCAGCTCCGTGGGCTCCTTTGCCTTCCTTCCTGCAGGTGCTAGGGACAGTCTGGTGCCCACAGAAGTGCTCAGGGCCCAGGCAGGGGTTCTGCACACTTGCTACCCTGTGAACAGAGACACCAAGAAGGTAGGGCCGTGGGGCATCCTCGCCTGGGGCAGTTTCCACTGTGTGTAGTGACAGCCCTACACATGCCCTTAATTTGGGAGATGGCCCTTCTGAGCCCAGTGTTCCCACACCAAGACTTCCTGAGACACACCAGCCAGCTTTGGAGGTAGAAATAGCCAGGAATCTCCCTGACTCCTCCTCTCCACACCAGACCAGAGATCACCTTGGGAGGCAGTGGAAGAGAGCGGCCCTGACAGATGTGGGCAGATGTGAGCAGTCTTCTGCCGGGGCCTGCTTCGCTCACAGTTCTAACTTCTGCTCACCCAAAAGGAGGCCAGTGTGTGCAGCTTGGTCTGCAGGCTGTCCCCCGGGGCAGGTGTAGATGCCTGTATGATTGAGGTCAGTGGAGAAATGGGCTTCACGTGGTAGCTGTTTGGGGTGGGGGTGGAGCTGTTTCAGCAAGCCAAGGATGGCAGGGTGGCTTGTCCGGGAGCCTTTTGCTACTCAGCGAGGAAACTCAGGCTGCCTGGTGGGGCTGAGGAGTCAGAGGAGGGCTAAGCTGGCTCCCGGCTTGCTGGGAGATCCGGTCTCAGGCTGGCCCCCCATTGTAAGAGGAAGGCCTAAGAAAGACAGACTTATCTTCACAGGTTGCCAGTGCGGGCTTCCCTGTCACCACCAAGGCCTTCAGCCAACGCCAAGCCTGGGAGCCACTGGGAGGTTAGGAATCTTCCAGTGCCAGTGGGCAGGGTTTTCCTTCTCCGAGACCTCTGCCCGCTCACCTACGCCCTTCCGTCCACCCATGCATCTGTCCACAGAACAACTCCTGGGGGAAGCAGTACTCCTACGCACTCTTCAAGGCCATGAGCCACATGCTGTGCATTGGCTACGGGAAGCAGGCGCCCGTGGGCATGTCTGACGTCTGGCTAACCATGCTCAGCATGATCGTGGGTGCCACCTGCTACGCCATGTTCATTGGACATGCCACCGCCCTCATCCAGTCCCTGGACTCCTCCCGGCGCCAGTACCAGGAGAAGGTAGGTTAGAGAGCTGCGTCTGCCCAGGGCTCTTGTACAGGAACCTGCCCCTTGATCCTTTGCAAGACAGAGCACGCAGGGCCAGGCCCTTAGCATCCAGCCCTATGACGGAGACTCCTGGTGTGCAGGAAGTGGAGGGACACCTCCTAGATGAAAATTACTTCATCCCATAGCCTCCAACCTGCAAGTGGCTTTGCATCCGTACCCACGTTCCCTCCCTCCTGCTGTGAAGGAGGCCTGTCCTGCACCAAAGGTGCAGCGCTCTCAGCTCTCAGTGTAGACAACCAGTAGGTCCTTAAATTTAGGGCCTCATCCTGCTTTGCCTCTTGGCATTTCATAGGGTTCCCACTGCTCCCAGGCTTTTCACTGGGCTTCCATGACTGGACAGCTTTCCTCCCCCCTCTCTGGCCAGCCTTTGCTCTCCTTTGCTGGTTTCTTTTCTCGGTCACCATGTGGTGGCTGGGCCTCAAGCTTTCTGATCCCACCTAGACATCCTAGGTATTATTGTTCTGCCACCCCCGCCCCAGCATCCTTTGCGTCCATCTCCAGCAGCGGGGTGGGGGGGGGGAGCGGGGGGGGGCAATTATATAACCAGCCCCACCCCATTCTCAGCTCCAGTGTTCATTGGATGTCTCCCTGGACACCAAGCTCATCGCATGCAAAACCAGAACACTCCCTGCCCCCGCACTCCTCCCCTTCTTGCTAATGGACAGCAGAAGCTATGCTTGCTACCTCTGACCTTAGTGCTCCCCTCAAAGCAGTGTCTCCCTTCGCTCTGTCCCAGCTGGCCTCTGTCCATCCTTGTCACCCGCTTTTTCCTCTCCCTGGATTTCTTCTTCACCATGGTGACAGGGAGCCGAGGCCTGGAGTTGGGCTGGCTTGGGTTGCCTCAGTGTCACCCCTGGCGAGCTCTGTGGGCGTGGGCACGCTAATCCCTGGGCCCCATCCTTGCCTGTATGATGGGACAACTTGAGGGGTTCTGCCCTAGGCCTGTGAGCAGTCACACCTGGAGTTTGAGGGCCACAATCTAGCCCTGACCTTCTTATGTTCAGATCCTGGTCAGGCTCTTCCTGCCCCAGGTCTCCACCCAGTTCTGCCTGGAACTCCCCTCCTGTGACCCCATAGCACCCTCTATTTGTCCATTCCAGCACTTGGCTCTCCTGTAATTAAGCCTATGTAGCTAATCCTATGTGTTTAATATCCATCTTCCCTACCCAGGGCATGGCTCCCCGAGGGCAAGAACCAACCGTGTTGTTCCTAGCATCTTTCACATAGTGGGGCTCTCGATCTATTGACTCAGGGCTGCCCGTCTGCCTGGGCTGCTGTCCCCAGTGGTGTAAATGACCGCACAGGTGTGGAGGCCCAGGTCTGATGATACCAAGAGAAAGCCTCCATGAGTAGGGGAGAGGA
Source organism: Octomys mimax (assembly GCA_002564305.1). Lineage (NCBI taxonomy): Eukaryota > Metazoa > Chordata > Mammalia > Rodentia > Octodontidae > Octomys > Octomys mimax. The sequence goes on along the minus strand of NDGM011142944.1, from coordinate 11,316 downwards.
GAGCAGTTTGCTTCAGGGAAGCCTAGGAAAGTGAGGAAGGAGAAGGTGGGGGAGGGTTCTGGGCTAGTCACAGTGTGCATGAACAGAGATGTGTGAAGGGGGTGGGAGAAACCAGCCTGCTCAGAACAAAGTGTTCTGGATTAGGATAGGAGGGTGAGGGAGGGGAGGTAGAACAGGAATTGGGTTATAGAGGTCAGGACTTAACCCAGGCCAGGTGAAGGCCAATTGGAGGGTAGCATCAGACCCAACCTAAGAATAAGTCAGGGCTTTAGTGTATGGCCTGGGGCTCAGTCTGAGACCAACTTGAGGGTTCAATCTGGTACCAGGATCTTGGGATAACTTAAAAAAAAAAAAAAAAAAAAAGCATTAGTGTGTGTTATAGAGCCAGGGTCAAGCTACATGTGATTTCTCCTCTGAGACTCTTCCGTATGTCATCCTTGGGCTGATAGTTCTGTAAATCTTCCTGATTGACCCATAAATCTCTCTGACATGTCTTACCTTCTCCACTACTATCTCTCCATTGGACCAAGGTGATATCCTTTTAACTCCTGCCCTGTGTCCACCCCTGCTTGGTATGGGGGGAATTCTCTAAAGCCCAGCTCCAAAAGTGCTGCTGCCCCTGCCCCATAGCCAGCTAGGAAGTCACTTCTCCTTGGGATTCACAGTCTAGAGCAGACAGAAGAACTTTGGGGCATGGCCTGCCCCAGACCTCAGTTGCCTGTGTGGTGTCTCTGCCGAGTTCTAATACTGGAGGCCATGCTCCCCTGTTCCTCACTGTTCCTGGGGCTAAAGGGACTTCCCTTCCTTCCTGTGTGGGAAAAGTCTGTGTTGTTACCTAATCAATATCTCCTGTCCCTTGTCCTCCTGTCCCTAGGAACCCACACCCCAATATAATCCAGGGACAGTCTGAGCAGTGTGTAACCTCTGCCAGGATGGGCCGGGCCATTCTTCATTTGGTCTAAGGCCTGGGGAGTTAGGTTCTCACAGCCCTTACCCCTCTCCCTTCTTCAGGTATCCCCTCAGGCTAGAGCTACTCTCTGCAAGGTGACTCAGGGTCATAGGCCTATAAGTACCTCATAAAGGGCCAGGCGTCCTGCCTCTGCTTGGAGGTGTTTTCAATAGTTACAAGCCACCAAGAGCATTCCCAGTAACATGTAGAAATGACAGATGTTCAGGGGAAACCTGATCCCCTTCCTGACCAGCTGGTGTGCTGTAGCTGGACAGTCTCTATGTCCCCTACCCATCCCCACGATACTGAGTACACTGATGCACCCTATCTATCCAAGAAAGCCCACATGCTCAGAGCTTGGCCCTGGTCACCTGCTATGGCTGCTGGGGGTGACGTCTTGTCCCTGTCCCTGTCATCAGTATAAGCAGGTGGAGCAGTACATGTCCTTCCATAAGCTCCCGCCTGACACCCGGCAGCGCATCCATGACTACTATGAGCACCGCTACCAGGGCAAGATGTTTGATGAGGAGAGCATCCTGGGTGAACTAAGTGAGCCGCTGCGGGAGGTGAGCTGGTGGCAGCCTGGGGGCAGGGTAAGGGCCAAGGCTGGCCAGTGGGCAGTGCCCTTCATCTCTTTCTTCCTGTGTCCCCCTCTGCCAACTTGGAGCAGGAGATCATTAACTTTAATTGCCGGAAGCTGGTGGCTTCCATGCCACTGTTTGCCAACGCAGACCCCAACTTCGTGACATCCATGCTGACCAAGCTCCGCTTTGAGGTCTTCCAGCCAGGGGACTACATCATCCGAGAAGGTACCATCGGCAAGAAGATGTACTTCATCCAGCATGGCGTGGTCAGCGTGCTCACCAAGGGCAACAAGGAGACTAAGCTGGCAGATGGCTCCTATTTTGGAGGTGAGGTGGCCAGGGGGCTTTTGGGAGTAGGGGGCCACTACCACAGGAAGAGGCTGGAGAGAACTCTGATGGGTGGGGTCCTAGGGGCAGGTGTCTGGGAGCCCAGCACGGGGCATCTCATGGGGCATTCCAGCTGCTGCGTAACCCAGTGCACAGGCTTGGGCATGTTTACCAGACTCACCTCTTGTAGCTGTGTAGGCTGCAGTGCTGCGATCAGCGCAGGCACCTGCAGTGAGGGTCAGCTCGCAGGCGGCAGATGGCCCCTTCTTGCTGTGTCCTCCTGTGCCTGAGAGACTGTGTGGCATCTCTCTGGCCTCTTCTTGGGGCAGTGACTCCGCTCTTGTGACCAAATCGCCTCCCAAAGCCCCGGCTCCACATGCTTCACACTGAGATTAGGGCTCATGCATCAGCAGTCCAGGGGAAGTGGGCGTCCCGCCCATCGCCCATCGCAGAGGGGTGGCCCAGATGGGAATGTGTCAGACACTCATTTGGTAGCCAGTGGGGCTGCAGCCTGGGGGTGGGGCTTGTGAGCTGAGAGAGTTCTGTTCCCAACTGGGGATCAAGACTAAGGGGGACAGCCCCACTGAGCCTGATGTCCCTGCAGAGATCTGCTTGCTGACCCGGGGCCGGCGCACAGCCAGCGTGAGGGCCGACACTTATTGCCGCCTGTACTCTCTGAGTGTGGACAACTTCAATGAGGTGCTGGAGGAGTACCCCATGATGCGGCGCGCCTTCGAGACTGTGGCACTGGACCGCCTGGACCGCATTGGTGAGGCTGAGTGGACTCCACTGCATGAGCTCCCTTGCTACCCCGGGCCCTATGCAGGCCTGAAACTGCTCTTTATTTTGTGACCCAGGCAAGAAGAACTCCATCCTCCTCCACAAAGTCCAGCATGACCTCAACTCAGGAGTGTTCAATTACCAGGAGAATGAGATCATCCAGCAGATTGTGCAGCACGACCGAGAGATGGCCCACTGTGCGCACCGCGTCCAGGCTGCCTCCGCCACCCCAACACCCACACCTGTCATCTGGACCCCGCTGATCCAGGCACCGCTGCAGGCTGCTGCAGCCACCACATCTGTGGCCATTGCCCTAACCCACCACCCTCGCCTGCCTGCTGCCATCTTCCGCCCTCCACCAGGACCTGCACTAGGCAACCTTGGGGCTGGGCAGACACCCAGGCACCTGAAGCGGCTGCAGTCCCTGATCCCGTCTGCGCTGGGCTCTGCCTCACCTGCCAGCAGCCCATCCCAGGTGGACACACCGTCCTCCTCTTCCTTCCACATCCAACAGCTGGCTGGATTCTCCGCACCCGCTGGACTGAGCCCCCTCCTGCCGTCCTCCAGCTCTTCCCCGCCACCCAGGGCCTGTGGCTCCCCACTGGCCCCCACACCATCCCCTGCTGCAGCTGCCACCACCACAGCTGGCTTTAGCCACTTCCACAAGGCGCTGGGTGGCTCCCTGTCCTCCTCCGACTCCCCCCTGCTTACCCCTCTGCAGCCAGGTGCCCGCTCCCCACAGGCTGCCCAGCCGCCAGCCCCGCTGCCGGGTGCCCGGGGAGGCTTGGGACTCCTGGAGCACTTCCTGCCACCCCCACCCTCATCTAGGTCTCCATCATCCAGCCCTGGGCAGCTGGGCCAGCCTCCTGGAGAGCTGTCCCCAGGGCTGGCCACTGGCCCCCCAAGTACACCAGAAACACCCCCACGGCAGCCTGAGCAACTATCCTTCAGGGCCGGTGCCTCTGGGGGGGCTTCCCCGGTAGCCTTTACCCCCAGAGGAGGCCTCAGCCCCCCTGGCTACAGCCCGGGCCCTCCAAGAACTTTCCTGAGTGCCCCACCCCGGGCCTCTGGCTCCCATGGCTCCTTGCTCCTGCCACCCGCATCCAGCCCCCCAGCCCCCCAGGTTCCGCAGCGCCGGGGCACGCCTCCCCTCACCCCTGGCCGCCTCACCCAGGACCTCAAGCTCATCTCAGCCTCTCAGCCAGCCCTCCCCCAGGACGGGGCACAGACTCTCTGCAGAGCCTCCCCGCACTCCTCGGGGGAGTCTGTGGCTGCCTTCCCGCTTCTCCCCAGGGCCGGGGGTGGCAGCGGGAGCAGTGGGGGCCTTGGTCCTCCCGGGAGGCCTCCTGGTGCCATCCCCAGCCAGCATGTCACTCTGCCTCGGAAGACATCCTCAGGTTCTCTGCCACCCCCTCTTTCTTTGTTTGGGGCAAGAGCCACCTCTTCTGGGGGGCCCCCTCTGACTGCTGTACCCCAGAGGGAACCTGGGGCCAGGTCTGAGCCAGTGCGCTCCAAACTGCCGTCCAATCTATGAGCGGGGTCCTCACCCTCCCCTCTTTCTTTCTCCCTTTTCTTCTTTCAGGTTTAACTGTGATTAGGAGATATACCAATAACAATAATAATTATCATTAAAAAACCCACACACACCCCAGAAAAAAAAAAAAGACAGCAGAAAATAACCAGGTATTCTTAGAGCTATAGATTTTTGGTCACTTGCTTTTATAGACTATTTTAATACTCAGCACTAGGGCGGGGTGTGGGGGGAGGGGCGGCCCAGAGGCAGAACCCAGCAGACTGCAGCAGGGGACTTGGGCTGGGTGGGCGAGTCAACCCGTGTTTGGGCTCTAGAGCAGACCTGTCATTGTACTTGTTTTAGAGCAAAAGCTCCCATCAGTCCCTTGGCTATGAACTTGGAGCTCCACTCTAGTGGGGCTCACCTTGTTCCCCAGGAAGGGTCTGCCTTGGGTGTTCTGAGAAGCCTCAGACTCTCAAGTCCTTGGGACAAGTGACAAACTGGGGCCAGGCCCCAGAGGGCCTTGCATTTTTTTTTTCTACTGTACCTGTAGCAAGATCTGTATATGAATATGTATATGTATATGTATGTAAGATGTGTATATGTATAGCTATGTAGCGCTCTGAAGAGCCATGTAGATAGCAACGCACATGTGCGCACACGCGTGTGCAATCCAGTTTCACCCTGTCGCCAGGACACCCAGGTCACCTTACATCCAGCAATCGGCCGAGGCCCACAGGCTGGGTGCTGCGAGCTCTGGGGAACATTCTCTCTCCAGTCCTCAGGTAGAGGGCCCCCAAGACCTCTAGCAGGCTCCCTTCCCCACTCTGGGCCCAGGTCCAGCCCCAGCCTGACTCGGCACCACCGTGTGGAAGAGTGAGGCTCCCAGTTGAGCCTCTCCCTCCCCAGGCCCCAAGCACACCCCATCTCTGCGGCCCTCAGCTTCCAGCTGCACAGGGGGAAGCAAGGGGACGTTTATTTATTGAGTCTGCTCTGTGCCAAGCACTGGTTTTGCACTTCGCACCTTAACTCCTTTGGTCTCATAAAGATTGTGAGTTCAGAGATGAGGAAGCTGAGCTGCGGTGATTGGCCTAGAGTCACAAAAGTACCAGTGTCGGGGCTGGAGAGATGGCTCAGTAGACTAAGTGCTTCCCTGGCAAGTGCAAGAACCCGAGTTCAATCCCCGGTTCCACAAAAAAAAAAAAAAAAAGTACCAGTGTCAGAGCTGAGACTGATTTGGGGTTCAAATCCATCCTACCTGAGGCCAAAGCCTGTGTTTCCTTCCACTGAAAACTGTTTGATGGGCTGGGGATATAGCTCAGTGGCATAAGCACCTGCCTGGCAAGTGCAAGGTTTTGAGTTATATCCCTGGTACTGCCAAGAAAGAAAGAAAGAAAGAGAAAGAAAACTGTTTAATGGTCCCAAGCATGGCATGAAGGGAAAAGACCCCAGTTTAATAGCATTTAGGTCTGGGTTCAGGTTCCAGACCTGCTACTTCTTAGCTGTGTGACCTTGGGCAAGTTTTCTGACCTTTCTGAGTCTCTTACCTCATTTGTAAAATGAGAATGATTATGGTACTGCCTCACAAAAATCTATGAGGACCAGAGAAGAAAAAGAACGTAAAATGCCCAGCCCAGGGCCTGGCACACAGCATAGTAGGTGCTCAATAAATCACATTTCTTCTGCCCCTCTTCATGTGCCCAGCCCGTTACTCCCACAAGCTATAGCGAAAACCCAGGGAGCTTTGGATGAGGGCTGTAAGACTTATAATCTCAGGACTGAGGAGGTGGCTGGGCCTCCCTGAGGGCCCAAGTGAGGTATACAGCTAGGGGTGTGGTGGGGCCAGGCCTCGAGGTGTGGAAGAGCTGGAGAGAGGAGGGCAGCAGGGAGGAGGGATGGGGGTGCAGAGGGGGAGGCTGTTGGGTGGGGTTCAGTGTAGATCCATAGGTGGGAGGTGAGCGGGCCTTGGATGCCTCATGGGGCCCCAGAGATGTGCTTGGTTCCTTCTAGGAGCCCCAGGCCAGGTCCCATGTGAAAGCAGCCCAGGGGTCTCCTGGGACTCTAGAGTCCTCCCCAGCAGGGCCAGGGCAGGGCCAAGGTCAGGTGGAGGTGGTTCTGGCTTCAGGACCGAAGTAGTGCGGAGGGCTGGCCTACCTTGTCCGGCAGAGCTCTAGTGCTCTGAGTGAATGTTGGCCTGGGCAGGTGTGGTCCCACGCTGTACTGATGGCTGTGAGGTGGGCTGGTTTCTCTGTGATTGGCTGCAGGGGCCTGTAGGCAGCAGCCCCAGATACAAGGGTGGAGGTCTGTGATCCTAGGTAAAGACCAGAAGCCACCTGGTCCTGGTTCCTTCTGGACTGAGAAGCCCTGCAGGCCCAGGTGTCCTTAAGACCTGCATAGATTTAAACAGCTGAAACCTGAGTTCTCTGTGCCCCATTTTCCCACCCTTAAGGAAGGCAGCTCAGAGACCACAGCAGGACTTGATTCAAAGCATTCTAGTCCCAAAGGTGGCAGGAGTGGAGATGCGGGGTCCAGGGAATAAGGAGTGAGGAGCGCCTTGCCATCAGGGCCTGGCCTAGCCACCCTCTTCTCTACTTGCAGTCATTTTATAAAAGCTCTGACCCCATCGGGGTGTTCCTATGAGACTGTGGGGCACCCAGGTCCAGCCAGTGGGCGCTCCTCTTCCCAGTCTCCCATGAGCAATTTTCAAATCTTCCACTTTTAAAACAGATAACGGTAAATGCACCGGATTGTATATTTTATTTAAATAAAAAAATTCCAGCACATGCTGCTTTCTTCTAGGGGATGGGGTGGGAGGGAAACCCTCGGGTCTCGGAAGCCTGCAAGTGGTGAGTGGAGGGATGCCTCGCCCCAGCATGTGTGTGCTCTGGTATGCAGATGTGCACCCCAAGAGCTGGGAGTTGTGTTCTGGGCACCAAGGTGTGCTCAGGAGTGCATGAGGCCTGGTGTGGACACAGGCTGGTGGGGCCATTAAGGAGATAAAGGTGAGAGAAAGCGTGTGGTGGGGGGAGCTGTGAGACCCCAACAGCATTCCACCACTGATGTCCCCAGCTATCACGAACGACTCCAGGGCCACCAGCTGCCAGAGGAGGACGGCAACAGATGCCATTGAGCTCATCCAGCTATCCTAGTGCTCAGAGCAGCTGTGGAGAAGGTAGCTGGAGACACAAGGTGACTGGACTGGGGCAGGGCCTTATAGGGGTGGCTGAGGATACAACACAGCTGCTGGATGCCTATGTGGGTTGGTATCGTGAGGGCAGAAGTGGGAGCAGGTATTGCTGTGACTTCCCACTGTGATGCTGGCTGGGCATTGTTGGGTCTGGTCCCCCAAGGTCCCTTTCTGTCCCCTCCCCCGCCTTTCCACCCCCCCACCCCCTGCTTCAGAGGGTCCCAGCAGGACCTGGGAGCTTGCTGGGTGGGGCAGTTGCCTGGGGTCGGGGATGGAGTCCTTAGGCCCCTGGCAGTGTTGGAAGTACCATCTCCCACCCTCCGAGGAGGGAAAAGTCCTCAGAAAAGGGCAGGGAACCCGCCAGCCATTCCCTATCACTACTTGTCCAGGCCATTTCCATGGTAACAGGGCTAGGAGTCCCAGTTGCTAAGGTAGGCAGCTCAGTAGGCCCTGGCATCCCCATGACAACTGCCCCCTGTGGTCAGGCTGCGGTGTTTCCTTGGGGACCCCGGAGGTGTTTGACAGGCAGAGACATGCAACCACTGCGGGGGCAGCTTGGGCTCAGACAGCAATGTCCCCCTCTGGGAAGCCTGTCCTTTGGGACGGTGGGGGGCTTTGTGGACAGCACCCGCTGTGATGAGCCTGGGGGTGCCAGGGGATTAGCCGCCAGTCTTCGCCCAGCTGCAAAGCAGGTGGCTGTACCAGTCACTGTCTTGTCTGGTACCTGACTCCAAAAGGACACTTAGGAAGTGCTTACTAATGCCAGGCACTGGGGGCATTCAGGTGACCTCATTTCATGCTCCCAGCAACCTTATAAGGGCAGAGGGAGCCTCAGTAATGGTGAGCCAAGGACACTGAGACTTGGAGATGGTAGGAAGGGACCCCCACACTGTCAGCTGGGATGGGAGGATCCAGGTAGGACATGCACTCAGGACCTAGAGACTCAAACCTGCCTTTCTGAAGCAAAGGCAGGGTGAGCGGTATCCCTGAAACAGGCAATACAGGTGTGTCATCTGTAGAAAGTGACGGTGACAGCAATGGGAATGACCATGTGTCCGTGTGCTTCCCCTTACTCCCCTGTACCAGCAGTTCTAGACCTGTCAGAAATTGGCCCTCCTACCTGGCAGACAGCTCCCAGCCCCTTTGAAATGCCACCATCCCCATGCTTCATCCCGGGGGACCCTTGTGCTATGGCTGTCAGAATGTTGGAGGCCTGAGGCTCCCCTTCCACCTCTGCAGGACTAAACCAGGCTGGGAAGTTTCAAAACATTTAGAAAAGCTGAGTTCGTTTCTTCCCTGACTCCGTGTCTCATCTCAGCGGCTGCCCCTTGCTCTGCTCCACTCAATTTCTCAACAGCCACATTTCCCTCCCTGGGTGTCCCTTCCCCTTGTTCCCCTGGTATGGATCTGGGCAAAGTCCTCATGGCCCTGGTGGCAGAGCCAGGAACTGCTATCTAGTGTGTGACCCAGCTGGCCAGGCTCTGGTGCCCTTGGGATCCCTGCTGTCTCCTTGCTGCCTCACCTTTCCGCCCTACCTGTTATAAGGGCTGGTCTTGCTTCTAGAAGGTCGGTGCTCCTTGGTCTCTGGCTGTGTCCCTATCTTCGCACCACACAGTGCTTCCAGGGGTAAATTTCCCCTTGTCTCTGAACCTGCCCACATCCCTTACCCATCCTTCTGCCCATGGAGCCCTCCTCTGTGACGGAACACGGCCCCAACCTTCTCTCGAGTCTGCTGTTCCCAGTGCAGCGCATACCCTCTCCAATCTGCTGCTCTGCCTGACTCTTGCTTCTTCCATGTCCTTTCCCTGGAGGGTGGGATGTGTCACACATGCAGATGAAGATGGATTACACAGATAAGATATCAAAATGAGATAAACAGCCAGTCACTCAGCTTACAGTATGGAAGCATCTGGACCATTACCCAATTGTATTCCTCTTGCTCCAAAGAAAACCACCCATCTGAGTAGTCATCACTCCCTGACTTTTCATGATACTTTTACTACAGACAGTAGCTTGTTTCTAAGCAGTCCACTCAGTTGCACGCCAAGGTGGAGGAGAGGTGACTGGACGTGTGCTACTCGCCCCGTGACTGGAGGATTCAGTCAACTACTTGACTTAGAATTGCTGGTGCATGGGATAATAAAAAGCAGATTGAGTTTTAGCTGATGTTATTGTGGTTTTAAATTTCTTTACATCTCAGGAGATAGTTCAGTGGGCCAGAAGATAGCCCAATGGCATAAGCACCTGCCTGGCAAGCACAAGATCCAGAGTTTGATCCCTGGTACAGCAAAAAACAAACAACAAAATACTGCATCTTTTTATTGTCTGTACATGGGGTGGGTCATACTCCCTCCATCTTGGTATACCACAGATAGATTTTTATTTTTTAAACTTTACATAAATGGTATCATGCTACATGTATTCATTTTTTTCCATTCAGTATTATAGTTCTGAGAGCATGCTGATGCATGGAGAGTAGTTAGTTCATACTGGCTGCTCTCTAGCATTTGGGCTTATGAATATTCCACCACTTACCCAGGTATTCTTCTGGAGATGAGTGTTTTGGTCAATTCCAGTTCTCACTATGACAAACACTGCTGCTTCAAGCATTCTTGTTCGGGGCTCCTGCTGAAGATGTGGAAGAGGGTCTCTCAGCTCTGTATCTAGAAGTGGAATGACTGAGGGAAAAATTAATCTTCCCTTTACAAGATAATGCTAAGCTGTTTTAAGTAGGTCTAACAATTTACACTCCCACCTGCAGTGTATGAGAGTTACTTTTACTCCACATTCTTGCCAATAATTACAATCATCAGACTTTCTTATTTTTCCCAGTCTAGTGCTAGCTAATTGTGTTTTAATGTGCAAATCCCTAATTGCTAGTAAGACTGAATCTTTGTTCGTATATTCATTTGCTATGTGTGTTTCCTCTTCTGAGAAATACTAAGTTTATTTTGTCCAATTTTGTTTTCTTTATTGATTTTTAGGAATTTTACACATACATAATGTACTTGAAAAACAAAAATCCTTTATCTGCTCTGTTGCAAATATTTTATGGTCTATTTTCTGTGTGTGTGTGTGTGTGTGTGTGTGTGTGTGTGTGTGTGTTAATGAACAGAAGCTTTACACTTTAACAAGATCACATATGGAGATCTACTTAAAATTCTAGAACTTCATTAGTGCCTTTTGTGCTGAAGGAGCCTGTCATAGTCTGATATTGTACTGTTCTATGGTACACGTCTAACACATTTAAATCCCTAATCTATCTGACTTGCCCTTGGTGTGGTTTGAAGGCAAAATTTCATTCCAAATGAAGAGCCAATTATTCTTACATCATGTATCAGGTGAGCCTGGGCTAATCTGCAGTGTAGTCTCACTCCACATATATATTATTATATATTAGACTTGTTGAGCTTCTAGTGCATACTGTTAGCTTATTTTTATCCTTGTCTAAACATGCCACTGTATTAGTTGCTTCAGCCTTATAAAATATGTTGATGTCTAGTAAAGAAGGCCCACACTTTCCTCTTAAAAAATGTACTGGCTATGTTCCCGTCTTTGTCCTACCGTAGACATTTTAGAATTACTTTGCTGAGATGCATGAATTCCAGTGGACTTCATCTTGAGAATCTGTATTCTTGTACTATATAACTCCCCCCACATTTGAGTGTTCTTTAATGTCTTTTGTATTGGAGTAATTAGCATTGACTGCTCCAGCAGAAAATGCCCCAGATTTCAGTGATTTATCACAATGACGGTTTACTCCGGTTCAGGTAAAGCCCTGTGCAGGCTGGACAGCCATTCTCTTTCCTGACAGCAGCTTGAAGCCCTGGTCACCAAGATCCCTGTGGGAGAACAGACTGAGAAGAGATCACTGGGTCTGAAGCGTTTCTCTCTAGCTGCCACGCTTACCACTTCCTTTTTTTTTTTTTTTTTCTGTGCAGGGTCTCACTACGAAGACTTGTAGTGATCCTCCTGC
>NDGM011142939.1:0-11506 GCA_002564305.1 Octomys mimax | reverse complement strand
TCTGTGTTAGTTTTTAATAGCTTCCCCTCTTGCTATTAAAGAAACCTCAAGTGCATAGAAACTTCAATCCTGTGATCTTCTCAGGGTTGGATGGAAGTTTCCCTTATAGTAGTAGGTAATGACTCGCATCTAAGAGCTTTGAGATTGCAGAAAAGTCAGCAGGCCACGAAGGGCACCAGTCAGATACACAGATTGTGGGGAGATTGCTGATTCTGACAGACAAAGAGAGAATGAGACAGGAGCTTAAGATATGACAGTACTGTGTGTCCTCTGCTCTGTGACAGGCCCATGAGTTCTGATCATATTGCACACTTTACATTCTACACTTATTTTGTTAATGTTTTTATATTCTTTGAGTAGTTAATAAACTCACATATGGAAGTCATAAAATATGCAAAAGGGAAATGAAGAAGGTAGAACTAAAGAGAGAAAGTAGGAACAAAATAAGGAAGAGGGATGGAGGAATACATGAGGGAAATAAAAAGAAATGGAAATATACATGGACCCTGCCCAGAGCATGCTAAGTGGGGCAGTGTCTGCCGTAGTTTGAAACTCTGTTCTTACAGTGATTTCTCCTGATCAGATTTGCATACTTAGTGCAGGTATCCTGTATGTGGAAATGCGTTCAGGGTAGCTGAGAGTGAGCCTTGTTCTCTGGCAGAAACCCATTATGCTGTGATAACTCTACACCTTCAGTAAAGTAATTCTTTGAAGGAAGACCCTGAGTGACTTCCAGGAGGGAGAAGGAAATGAATGTGATTTGTGAAAATGGGGCTAGTGTTAGGTGACAAAAAGGTAGACCCTCTGCTCTACTGCCAGCGAGCCTAGAATATATTAGGAAACTTTGCTTTTGCAATAACATCAGAAAGAAAACAACCTGTAGACTTAGTTGGGGTCCAAATAAGTCTTGAGCTCTTCCTGATTCTTGCCAGAAGCAAGCCGGCTGATGGGTCTTCGCTCACTCATAAGGGACTCCCCATATGCTATTCCAAGCCAGCCCTGATTGAAAGCTGCAGGGTGAATTTCTCGTATGAAGATCCACCAGTTCTCCCACTCTGCCCTTGGAGTCAGGCTTGGACAGCAAGAACTCAGCACGTCATTCTGTCTTCATTAGCCCAAGGAGGCCGACTTGATCCCCAAGCCTTTCCTATCAAGGAACTGGCTGATACTATGGGGTCCAGTCACAGATTCAGGAAAAAGGAAGATTTAAGTCCAGACAGGAGATCAGCTACATAGTAGGGAAACAGGCATCAAGCCAGGACTGGAGAGATGACAGGAGGGCAGCCAGAGCTGGAACAGCTCAGAACTAAGGCACAGAGCGTGGCTGTGCAGGGTCACAGGGTAACTTCTGATTCTTTTGCTTTTTCTCAATTTCATGCTTTCAGTTGCATGTCAGTATTGGTGGACCTAGAAGTGTTTCACAGTAGCAGTTGGTGTCACCTTCTATAAGGAAGTCCTTCTGACACAGGTGGGATGATCTCATTGCCCTAGCCAGCAAGTAGTCTCATTCCTACTGATAGCAAAAGTGATAGACATATTTTACTTACCAGGAAGTACTTCTAAATAACTCCCCCACCCCAGTTCTAAGAGGGGAGAGAAAATGGAGAGAGAGAATGTACTTGCAACAAATTTCAACTGACACAATAACATTATTAAACCTTGACTGGAAAAGATCTGAAGAAACAAACAACAAATATCTAAACTTATTCTATATCTTACTCCCACCAATAATTCAGATGGCCTTCGGAAGCAGGAATGATCTCAGACATTTTGTTGTTCCTGTAACTTGGTGACCAATGATAACACTGACTGATGATGTCATGGCTCAAGATGTTCCTGACATGTCTCATGCACGTATGTGTGTCTATGATACACATGTCTGTAAATACACACACACACACACACACACACACACACACACACACACACGATACTAGCAGCATACAAAAAAGGTGGCTGATTTGGAGATATCGTGAATAAACTCTAAGAATAGCAGGGACACTGTTAACCCCTAGAAAAATGATTTGGAATTTAAATAGCAAGTGTTCAGAAGTGATAGGCAAAATAAACCTGGAAGACTGCTTGTGATACAGATGGGATCTGCTGCTCTCTGCGCAGGGAGTAGCGCTGTCAGTATTTTGACAGACACAGAGTGACTGTTTAGACTGATGTTCGGGACAGAGCCAAGGAGGTGCTGGCTGGTGGGCGCTCGGCATGCAGGGAGGGGAGCTGGAGACCTCTGTGACAGACTGACAGGTCTGTGCAAGCAGGAGCTCTTTTCAAAGTGGAGGGAGGGGAGAGGTGATGGGAAGATAAAGGCACAGCGAGACCAGGGCTCGGGATGCTGGAGGCGGGCGAAGTGCAAAGGGCACGGTTGTATTTACCAGGTGTCCCTCTTGGGCATTGTTTAAGAGAAAGAGATTGAGCCCAAAAGTCAGACCCCAAGGGATAAACATCACTTTCTGATGCTTTATTTCTCTTTGCAACTTGTGGCCCATCAACCTTTCTGAGTGCTCTAGGAAAGAAAACCCAGTGACAAGTGGTTCCCGGGAGGATTGAGGATTGGAGGGTTCAACCAGAGGCAACCATACAGAAGAAAGTGACCCATATAAATGTCACCCAGAGGGAAACTGCAGCCTGAGGAGGGGATATAAGCTTTCTAAACTGTGACCTTCAAAGCAAGTGAGACAGCATGGAGGTAGAACTGTCACCCCCTCACCAAGTGGCTCTACTTTCCCCTCCTATCCGGTCTGTGGCCCCCCATACCCTTACAAGCTTCTGACCCTGGGCTGTGCACTCTTCTCTCTGAGCCCACCTAGCTAGTGAAGTCCCTTCTCCCACCACACCCAACCTCCTTGGGGGGCAGTATGCCCACATCTTATTCCCCTAGTGTGTGTCTTAGCCCTTGGCAGGGGGTGAGGCAGTGTAGTTCCACCACCACTGATGGTAAGAAGACTTTACTCTAATCTTACCTCTGCTTAACCACAGGCTCCTGAGCACAAGCTTTCCTCTCAGCCCTGGTTTCCTGGTTTGGGAAATTAAAATCATGCCATATGAATAGTGGGCTTGCATCAGTGGTTCTCAACCAGGGTACATAAGGAACATCTAGAGACATTATTTGTTGTGGCAGCTTTAGGATTCAGGACTACAGTTAAGTGATAACTCATCAGGGATCTTACTAAATATCCCAAATTCACAGGAGAGTCACTTCTCACCACAAAATATTAATAGGACTCAGGTCACTTATGGAGCATTTTGTGCACAGTAGATGCTTGTTTGTGGCATAGTTACATCACTCTGGGTATATGACACTTGCTATGTAGTCTTTCTTGCTGGTCTTGGACTTAAGAGTCTGAAATCAGAGGTCTGTGCCAAAGAGTGGGCTCTTTGCTTTAGGTGCTTTATATTGTTTGTGTTCACCATTAGTATGGTTGTAAATGCTTCAGGACAAACATGGCCGAATGTTTCTCATGCAGAACCTTGCAAGGTGAAGACCTCAAAAGTCCCTAACTACTCCATAACAGGAACCACAGAACAAGTCTTGACTCTTTCAGCAATAGGGTAAGGGTTTTGTTCCTCTGGTTTGCCTGCTCATGTAGTGACATGGAAATGGGTCATACCAAAACCATATCTAGATTACTCAAAAAAAGTTTAAAAGAGAAAAATGCAGTCACGTCTGCTTTCCAATAGATTGACAACAGAAGAAAGGCAGTTTGACTAAATCCATCCCTTTTTCACTATAAGCCAGCAACGTGATAGATGAAGGGGGCCTGACCATGTGAGGAAACTTGACTTTTGCACATAAATTCATCAGAAATGTTTTGAGTGACCTATTTTTCCTGGCAAAGACTGAGAATAAATTTCAGGGTCTTTCTATTGCTCCATTGTAATTATCCTAAACTTTCTGAGACCATATGTTACGACTATTCTCACATTCTCTTTTATTACTTGGTACCTAGCACAGAATCTAGGTAGTACCTAGCACTGGCCTACCAAGGGTGCTCAGGAGATGTTTAGTGAGGGGAGAAGAGTCCTCCATATGGCCTGCAGAAGTGACCAGAGCCGGGTTCTTGGTGAAAGTTCAGCTCCAGTGTTCACCTGCATGTGGCTTCCACTGGGCCATCATCTCTATAGGCCTCTTTTATGTTTAAGAAATGGGAGCATATGTTTCCTGCCTTTTGGGACAGAAAATAGAGTTTTACATCACACCTCCCATGTATGTAATGAGTGTACATGTCAGGGAGCCCTCATGCTGTTTTGTAAAGCAAACCAAGCAATAGTTTCCCTCCTTAGAGGTTTAGCACTTTGAAGACCCATTGTCACAGTGACCTATGAAATATATGGGCCAGTATGACTATTTCCTTCCCAAGTCTGGTGCCCAGCAAGGGTTAGAGTTGGAATTCCTGCCTCTGATGCCTCAGCATATTGGTTTTAAAATGGGACACTGCCTCCTATGGGGAATATTTGACATATTCAGGGACCACTGGGGCAGGGGTGCTGTCAGCACCTATTGGGCAGGGACCAGGACCTCTACGGAACATCATTTAATCCATAAGGTAGGTCTCAGTAACAACAAAAGTGCTATCTGGCCCTAAATTTTATTAGTATCAAGATTGAAAACAATTGCCTTCAGAAATCTTGTATTCCTCCCACAAAGCACGCAAATGAGACAGAGCTGGGATGGAGAAAACCACACACTGTACAAGGAGGTTATTGGTCACTTCTGAGGCCCTGTGTCTCCATAGGCAGCTCCTGGAAAAGTACTTTTGTAGATTACCTTTTGTTCACTACACCCCAGAATCACAGCAGCACTGCAGAATTTGGTGGTCTTGTGAGCACTCTGACCATATGTGCTAAGCTCGTAGGTAGAGTTCTCCTGCAGGTGGACAATCTCAGGCAGCCAGGATGACACAGAGAAGGAGCATGACTAGCTGGTGCTCAGTGGGAGAAATGCACAATAGGGGCTGACTATATAAATGGTAAATACATTCAGAAGGTAGGAAAAAAGAATCCACTTTAGGGAAGAAAATAAGAAACGAGGAACATTTTCATGCAGCACTTATAGGCTACATTTTGTGTCATATTTGCTTTTCCATTTGTCTTCACAATAACCTAATTGGGTAGGAACTAAAGCTTAGAAAAGCTAAGTATGCAATTTATACATTCTGAAACAAATAGAGTGCTCACATTTTAACACTCTGAAGTAGGTATGTACTTTAAAATGATGGCCTTTTGTAATTAGTGTTAGCCTTTTTCTTTTTATTCATGTTTTACATTTTAATTTATCTAAAGTCGGGATATATCATATGAGCCTTGTTTTACTTGGTTAACAAATTTGGTCACTTGTCTAAGATTACATAGCTAACATGTAGCAAAGCTAGAAATCACGAGATGCTATGTTATTTACTTCTTTTTTTATGTATTTAGTACAAAGTCTACAAGGTCTCACTATGTAGATTGGATTCTTAGTGATCCTCCTATTTTCAGCCTCCCAAACATTGAGATCACAGGCACACACTACTACACCTGTAATGTAAGTCTCAATTGCCTTCTTAGCGTGCCCTGAGGGTGGGGCCAGCATGGCTTGTGGTGCCTGGGGTCGAACCCCGGCTCCTACACTCTGCCTAAGCAGGTGCTTTAATCCACTGAAGTATCTGGCCAGCCTTGTGCTATTTACTCTAACCCAGAGAGAAAATATAAGCAGAGGAGGAAAGGATACCAGTTTTCTGGAAAAGTCAGCCAAGAAATGCATTCTATTGGGATGAATGGATACGTCCAGTGAGAGGCTAAGAAAAACAGCTCATTTATGCTATTCTGTTTTTAGGGTAGTTTTGAAGAACAAAAAAGGTGAAGGCCAAATGTCTGAGTTTGGTGCTGTTAGCATCAACAAGAAGAGACTGCATTTTACTCTACTATAGAAGACAAACAATTAAAACCAAGATTGTATCATGAAATATATTACAGCTGTAACAGTTGGGACCAGAGTGAGAAGTCCAGTCTAGACATTTACCTTTGTCACTTGCCTGGACACTAGAAGACTGATCCAGCCTTGCACAGGAGTTACAGACCAGTGAAATGCAATTTAATTTTCGAGTGTATGATGATAATTCAGTTATTTCAACAGTGCCAATCTGTGTTTAGGAATAAAATTAATTTTACATTTGTTCCAAATGGAATTTTAACTCAGTGTTAATCTAGATAAGTAATGTCTGATATGTACTTATTTGAATATATATATATATATATATATATATATATATAAATTTGTGCTTGGTCGCATGTTTTTTCTATATGTTTCTCAGGATGTCACACTGTCAAATGTCTGATTGCTGGTAACTGGTGGAACTATCTTGCCTCAGTTTTTATCTCTCTTCATCTGTCTAGAAAACTCCTGGTCAAACTTTATTTCTCTAAGTCAATGTCCTATACTCTGGTTTCTCTTCAGATCGTATAAATCTTTCGCCTTTTACTAAGTCAATGTCCTAAAAGCCTTGTTGATTTTCTCAGGCTCTAGACTGTCTTCTATACTTCTGAATTTTGTGCACATTTCTATCATAAGAACTGTGTTAATTCATTGCACATTTTGTATTTCTGTCTGTCCTTATTAGTACAGCACTAGATCTGCACAAGAGAGTGCATTCACTGAAAGGGGGAGGGTTTCACACATGAATTGTATCCACTATAAAATACTTCTCACTGTGGTTTGCAAGCTCTAGATGATCTGGCCCTGTTACCTCACAAATCTACTTCCCAACTGTCAGGAACACATACTTCCAGTCAAACCTACTATCCTCAAATCCCTTGTCTCAGGGCCTTCAGACCTGCAGCTACCACAGCCTGGGGCTCTCTTATCTCAGATAGCTTCTCATCTGGGCTTGACTGAGTCTCTATTCAAGTGTTATCTTCACAGATAACACAGAGGAGCCTGATTACATTATCAAAAACAGTTCCTTTATTCCTTAGTCTTTCTGCTTCTGGCTGCTTAATTTTCCTTTTTAGTACTTATCAATAACACACATTTTATATTTATTAATTTAAAAATATTTTATTTTTTCCTATCTGAGATGTGAGCTCAGGGAAGACAGAGATTTTTGTCTGAGACTAGTAAGTTATAACATGGTAAATAAAAAAATGAATGAATCTATTAATATTTTGAAATAGACTACTTTCACTTGGTGATAGAAAACAGAACTATAGGCATTTGTTGTGAGGACAACATTTTGTTAAGTTGCCTTTGTTGTTTCGGTCCCCAGTTGAGTAAGAATCAGTCTAAGCAAATTTGTATTCTTTTCAGGGCTGGATTCTTCCAGTAAACAAATGTCTAGAGGTCCCTTTTGGGGGTACCTTAAATACACATACACCATGTTGTTTTTCACATATGTTATACCATTTATTGTTCAATTGCCCTGGCTTATATGTACTACTACTGCAACTTAAAATGAGGAAACCACTGTAGTTTTTCCAAATTGCATGCACTTTCTTTTATACCCTACTGTCTTTACACCATCTCATTGTTGCAGGAGAGGGAGGAGCCATGTGCAGAGCAGATGAAGGTGAGTAGTACTGCCTTGAAAATTTCAGCCATTATCTTATTCAACAATTCATTCAAAGCTTGAGTTTATCTTATGTGCTTCTGATATTAGACATTTATACAAGTGTTTGTCATATATGAATCAAGCAAATACATCATTTCCAGTTTCAGGGTAGGGGATAACATGTTTTTTTTTTTTTTAAACAATCAGCAAAATATTTAGAAATGTCTGTTTTTACTTTTATCTTGTATACATACTTTTTTGGTTATCACTCATAAAGTCACTACAAATACAAAATGACTACCACTTATTCTGTGAAACATGAAAAACAAAACTTTATTTTTCTTTACTGAGCACCACACTTTTCCAGGAATTAGATCATATAATACTTTGGTTTAAAATACCACAGTAGTATATATGCACCCATGTTTATAGCAGTGCAATTTGTCATAGTTAAATCTTGGAAACAACCCACATGCCTATCAATTGAGGAATGGATAAAAAGATATGATATAAAAATACAATGGAGTATTATTCAGCTACAAAAATATAAATTTGAGGCTTTTATAAGTAAATGGATGCAACTAGGGACCATACTCATAAGAGAAATAAATCAGACCCATGTGTGCAAACATTATATTATCTTGAGTAAGAATCTGAAAGAGGAAAAAGAAAAATCTGAATGGTACAATAGATACTGTGAAAGGGAAAGAATCTGTTCAATGAGAAGGAAGAACTTGTATGAGAAAAAGGACAAAAGAAAGAAGAGCAAAAGAAATATATATGTATGTACACAGGATAGCTTAGATAATTATATTGCTGATTTCTGCTGGTCTATTGAAATAAGTTAATAGTTAATTTTTTCTCTCTTTTCTTTTTAATTTTTCATAATTTTTGATGAATTTTGCTCATATCTGGTAATATGAACAACTAATTTGAAGACAACAATATGTAGTATAAGAACCATTGTTGAATTCCTATCATTTTGCTTATTGAAGTTCTGTATCAATTTTGATGTTTCTTTTTACTATTTTTATTCTCTTTGAAAAATAAAAAAAGTAAATTTAATTATTCCAAAATAACAGTCTTCACATATGAAAAAGGAAAGATTGGGACTAAGGCGAGCTCTTAAGAAATTATAATTCAGTTAATGCATCTGTATAGCTTCTCCCTAGAAAACATCTTTAAATATTTTTACCAAACAGAAAATCAAATCTGGAAAAACTGTTGTTAGAAGAATTGTGCTTGAAAAGCACACTAGGAACTGCATGCTTATGACTGTCTAGGATGCATTCAGTTAAGAGACAGTGACGCTCAAAAGGATAAACATGTTAATCAGAAATTCATGGAGAATTAAGTGAGACAACATTGGGCAAGGTCCAAAGTATAACTACAGAAGAATTTATAAAATTTGCACCTGAAGAATTGGCCCTATCTCTTGGGCTATGGACAAAACCAACTTAAACATCTGTAGGCTGGCAGAATCTAGCCCTAAAAAATACAAATTTGTTAAGACAGATTCCTACTGTATATGTAGGACTGAGGAACAAAGGCAATTTAACAAAATGTGCACACACTTGGAAGAAATCAGACACTTGGAAAATCTCAGTGTTGTGAAAGCTTGTTGTACAATTTATTATAAGATATATAGGGAAAGATCTATAGCTTGGTATTAGTCTGGGCAGATAGTGTTAACCCCAAAGACTTCTAAAAATAAAATAGATGAAAAATAATAATCCCTCATATCCTTTATAGACAGTCCTAGTACATTTCTTATAGACTGGTATTTAAGCATGTATATAAAAAATAAAACTTCCACTTCAAGCCATATGTTCAACCTTATTATCGAGAAAAACAAACATCTTCCCTGAATTGACCCAG
This sequence comes from Octomys mimax, assembly GCA_002564305.1. Lineage (NCBI taxonomy): Eukaryota > Metazoa > Chordata > Mammalia > Rodentia > Octodontidae > Octomys > Octomys mimax. The sequence continues at coordinate 2,093 of NDGM011142939.1, read as the reverse complement.
GAAGGGGCAAGGTGGGTGAGAGAATCTAGCGAAATCATAACTGATCAATTTATTTCTACTTCCTCCTATTTGCTGCCCTAACACACTATAAAGAAGATTCTAGAATGATAGGTGGTGCTGCTGGTCAAGGTAGTTGTGCCACCACTGTACAAAGAATTCCTGGCAAGTCCGTTAACAATGGAGTCCAAATGGAGCTCAAGTATCTAAGAAAGGATTGATAGCTTGTACTCATTTTTCTTGTACATAATTCTCATTGGTTTTATATTGGAAGTATATTTCACATTAAAGCTTTACAGGTAAATACCACTTTGTAGCTTAATGGAATCTTAGTGTGCACTTTTTATGCTATTTTACAGATGCTCTTACTGAGCCCAGAAAGGAAACTATTCTGGCAAAGTTCACAGCTAAAACTTCATTTCTAAGAGAAAAGAGAATTGTGTTTTTCCCCAACAGAAAATCTGTTCGAAAGCATTGAAACTGACTTGTTTTCCTGGCTGCCTACTTCTCACCTGCTAGCTTCCGGTTAAGGCTTCCTTTGTAGAGAAGTGGACATTTCCTTGTGGCTTCAGTTGCTCTATTCACTTGTGCATATCTCCTTCTGCTCCTCTTTTGGTTGTTTATTACCACAAGTACGCAGATATTATCAAAGAAAAACTTGGATCTGTAATGCAGGGGCATTACAGAGTATTATGTATGCCACTCTTTCCCCTTTCATCTGTTATGGGAGACTTGTTTTTTCTCCTAGGGAAGATTTTCTCTACCTATTTAGTGTTCTATGGTTTGGATGTTAATTTGACTTCACCCCTTGCTCAGGGCAAAAAATGTGGTATAAATTTGACCGATCACAGCATCTTTTTGCTCTAGGTACATATGGTGATTTGTTAAAGAATAAGAAGTTCTCTCTCCAGACGACAGTGCAATGCACCAAACAGGCCTGGCATGTGGCACCCATCACCCACTGGAACCTCCTTCAGCGGACAGGCCTGATGTGGAACCCTGCAGAGAGGATGGTGGCAAGACCTAGCCAGCTAATCCAAAAGCAGAACATCTTGCCAGTTAGGCACAGCAGGGTCACGTCCACAGGCTGCCACAGGAAGAAACTGAGCACAGGAGCCAGACCCAAGCCAGGCTTAGCTGGATGAGTGTGGGCTCAATAGATCTAGACCCTGTAAGCTGAGACACACTGCTAGACCTAGATCTATGAGAATACTATGGTAATAACTGCACCAAAGCTCTGCACCAAAGTTCAGGGGATAGTGCTATACAAAATGACAAAGAGGGGGCTAGCCAAATAGCTCAGCAGATTAAAGTGCCTGCAAGCAGGCACAAGGTCCAGGGATCCCATCCATGGGCCTGCCGTGCTGGCTCCTTCCCTGGGTATGCTGAGATGGCAATTGAGACTGGATGTGGTAGCACACCTGTAATTCCAGCTCTTGGGAGGCTGTATACAGGCAGATGACTATGAGTCTGATCTAGTAGTGAGATGTTGAACACCCTGTAGACCCTTCCTTAAAATAAAAAAAAAATGGCAAAGAGAAGGAGCAAAATGCAATCTCAGGCTCTGAGCCCACCCAGAACAATACAGGAGACACTAGCATAGAAGAAATTGGAAGTCACACTCCTGAAATCTCTGAAATAGTAAGTCTGAAGGAAAGAAACAGCTGCAGAAAGGTATAGAGGAAATTGATCAGAAATAATCTCCAAAGTAAAAAAAGAAATTATAACTATAATGAAAGAATTACTAAGTGTTTCTAAAGAAGACACTGATAAAAAAATAGAGGAGAATAGAAAAATGATGGAATCCTTGAATGAGCAATATAGGAAAGAAATAGAATGCATGAAGCAGATTCAGAGAGCTGTATAGGAAATTAAAATCTCAATTACAAGCTTGCAAAGCCATTTGAATGAAAGTGAAGACCGAGTTTCAAACCTTGAAGACACCATTGCAGCAAGTGAAAAGGTAAGAAAAAAATCTCTTAAAAACAACTAGAGTGCAGGAAAAAATAATTCAACATCTGCAATACAATGCTAAGATGAACAACATAAGACTAATAGGCATCAATGAGAAAGAAGGAGTCAATACAAATGATGTA
>NDGM011142936.1:0-16534 GCA_002564305.1 Octomys mimax | reverse complement strand
CTACTAATCAGTTTTGAAACTGTCTCATTGCTATTTGTTTCTCAATAAAATTAATTAAAAAATAAAAGTATGCTGAAAAGAACACAAAGTTTTCTTTCAAAGTTCCGCATGCGAGAAATTTGAAATAGCAATGAAGGCAGTGCTATGAAACAGAAAAAATATACAGGTTAGCTTTTTTTTTTTTTTTTTTTTTGGTACACAGATCAAACTCAGGACCTCACTCTTGCCAGGCAGGTGCTTTGCCACTGAGCTATCTCCCCAACCAAAAGTTAGCTTCTCGATTCATGTGAAATACAGAATTTGAATAATGGAATGAATTGCACCTGCAAAAATGGAAAAGAAGTGAAATTTAGTTCTTTTGCTCAATCTGACCTTCCTCTGTATGATCTCTGACATAGATGTGCTAAAGGATATTCTGCAATAGGGATAAATATTAAGTTTATGATAGGAAAAAAGAATTTGTATTTTGTCTTTATGTGTGTTTTTCATTCATTACCAGTAGAAAAGTGTAACTTATAGATGCTGATGATTTTATCTTTGTGGTATTTTAAGTAAATATTAATTATGATGAAAATATAAGAAATTCAGAATTTATGTTGTTTTAAATTGGAACAGAAAATTCTTTTCATCATCTCCTATTGTGTCTGTGGCTGATACAGTGGGCAAGTTGAACTTTCTTTTCTAGTTCATAGGTTTAAACAAAATTTCAAGCAAAGAGAAATCTATCAGACATTCTGGACTGGAAGACCTGCTAGAGATTCGCCTAGCCTAAATTTTTCATATTTATATAAAGTCAATGAGAGATTCCAAAAGTTAACTCCGCCTTCACCCACTAAATTCTGAAAGATGACACTGTTTTACATTGCTGCAGGTAATGAATTCACAACATGAATCATACTGCACTGATAGAGCTAGGCCATTGCAAACACCTATTTTAGATGAAAACAGCAAATGAAGGCAATTTTACAAAGTAATTGGAACTATGGACAGGAGCAGTTAATACTGAGTTTTTGTCTTCTTTTTCAGTTTTTCCTTCTTTCTCTCTTAATTCCTTATAACTTCTATTTTTTCCTCCTTCTTCCAATTTTGCATGCATATAACTGGTAATCTAAACAACCATTTTGAAGATAACAGTATGCAGTACAACAAATACTGTCAAATTCATTCTATTTATTTTAGCGAAATTCTGTATCATTTCTAATTTATTATTGTTGTTATATTATTTTGTACTCTCTTTAGAAAAAAGTAATTGGAACTATAACTTCTAATTTCTCTAATAGAAACTAACCTAAAGATTTAGAAAAATTCAGGGTACTTAATCCATGGGATTAAATGAAATCAAATCCTAATTTTCTTTTAATTCATTTTTATTAAAACACTTAATTTTTTAAATTGGCAGCTGGTTTATTAGGCTTGGCGAGCTTTCAGAAACCAATGAAAAGGGTTGTCAAGTGAAAGGCTTTAGGGAATTTTTAATTAAAATTACTGGCAAAGAAGAGGACAAGCAAAAGTATTATAAAATATGTTTATATTTTTACAAACTAATGCTTTGAGAATGCATATAGCTGAAAATGTGGATGTAAATCATTTTATGAACCTTAAAAATATGATCTTTAAAGAACGAAAATGGACTCAGAAAAAAAAGTCAAATGAGTACACTTTTATCATAATATATTTACATCTTTCCACTTGCATTTTGGGTATAATGAAAATCACTGGCTTATCATATCCATTCATGATTTACATTACTCATGTGTGTACCAAGTGCATTAAATCTTTCAGCAGAATATCAATTACATAGAAAAAAATACAGGGCTGGCCAAATAGGTCAGTGGATTAAAGTGCCTGCAAGCAGGTGCACGGGCTGGGGGTTCAATCCCCATACTTGCTGTGCTGGCCCCGCCCCCGTGGCACGCTGACACAGCAATTGAGACTGGGCGTGGTGGCAAGTGCCTATAATCCCAGCTCTTGGGAGGCTATAAACAGGCAGATCACTATGAGTCCGATCTATTAGTGAGACCATGAACAGCCTGTAGACCCTTCCCTAAAATACGAAAAAAAAGGAAAATATATATATGGTGTATGCATACATATGTGTGCATGTATATGCAATAATAATTTTGTCTCATTCAGTTCCATAAAGGCAAAGACGTACACCACATGAACTTTAGTTATCTTTTTTATTTTTCTTTTCAACTGTCATGTTGAAGAAGAACAGAATTGTTTTGACAGCTAAATATATTTTTACTGGTATATGTATGCAATACACACAATTCTATTTTTTAGGGGTATTGATAAATACATATAACGCACCTTAATCATTTTGATCTCCTTCTGCTCCTCCCAACTTTCTCCCCTTTGCCCTTCTCGTACTCTGATAGGTTTGCTTTTATTTTATACTTTAATTCACTGATCAATGGATTTTCAGTATGAGAGAAACATTTAACTTTCTATCTGACTCATTCCACTTCACATAATGGTCTCAGGTTCCATCCATTTTCTTATAAATGACTGAAATTCAGCCACAGTGAAATTCCCTTGTGCATATATACATTTTCTTTATCTGTTTGTCTGTTTATGGGCATGCAGGATATTTCAAGAGCTTAGCTACCTATAGTAAATCGTGTATCTCTAAACATAGGTGAGTATGTATTATAGAATACTGCATCCAGCATAGTTATATCTGGGCTAAATGGAATCTTTAGTTTTAGTTTTTCAGAAAACTTCATCCTGATTTTCATTAGAGATGTGCTAATTATATTCCTACCAACAATATAGAAGGGTTCTTTTCCTCATATCCCCTATAAAGTTTAATGATTTTTGTGTATTTTTGATAACAGTCATTCTGACTGGAATAGGACAGAATCCCAGAGTTAACTTGCATATTTCTTTGGCTAAAGATAATAAATATTTTCCATTTATTACTTGTCATTTGCACTTCTTTTAAGAAATTTCTGTTAAATTCATTTGCTCTGTTTTTGAATGGATTGTTGGATTGGATGAGTGGTGTTTTTCTTTTGATCTTTGTAGATTCGAAATTGAAATCCAAGTAGAGAAGATTTTGGAGTATATTAGTCTTATTTGTAGATATGAGTGGTCAGAGTTAACAATATTATAAAAATGCCCAGTAGCAATACAGAAATAGTCACAAAACAGGATGGAGACCTTTCAATTTACAAGAATTACGAAGTTTTCTTTATTACTCGCACAGAGCTATTTTTACATCTAAATAACTGATGTCTAAGTTTTAATATAAATTACCACAATAAATGATAAACCGTAGAATTTTTTCAGTTTATATAAGTTCCGTTAAGTGTGTAAAATTGTCCTTCAGATTATTTAAGTTCTGAGATAGTTCCTTATTAAGTATAATCACGTCATAATTATATCAACATCAGAATATGTTCATCAGTTTTATGGCATTTAGAAAACTATAAACTGTGTACATCTCAGCAAGCATGTTAATAAATTAATTAGGTGAGATAAAGGATCAGTGGAATTTTTATTGTATTCAGTTCAGGATATCTTTCTTTCTTTCTTTCTTTCTTTCTTTTTTTTTTTTTTTTTTTTTGCGGAACCGGGGATTTGAACACAGACCCTCGCACTTAGCAGGCAAGCGCTTATTCTACTGAGCCATCTCCCTGGCCCCCAGGGTATGTTTCATGTTTCCTCTTTTCTCATTGTTAGCGTCAACATAGCCAGAGTTTCTATAAGTCCAACATTAGAAACAGAAAGTTTTTCTATTTTCTTGGTTGGCTTCTCATCAAGTTTAATGTCCTCAGCTTGTGCCCAGATATTATTAAAGCCGAACTTGACTTTAAAATGCAAGAGAGTAAGCACTCTTCACAGCTGATTTATTTTCATGTTTGATTTCTTCCCAAGAAGTTCTTTTATAAGGTCAAAATCCCTCAAAATTCTGACCTGAATGGCAGGCAAATTCCTAGGCACACGATGTTCTTTATACGAGCACAATCAGATAGATGCCCTGTCATTTCAGTCCCAATTCTTATATGTTGCAATAATGAGCTGTATCTATTATCAAATTTTTGTTCATTCTTTACAACAAGCATTTAAAAGGCTGATTAAAACCCCTGAGCATAAAGCATTAATGAGACTGATTTTTCCCCCACAAGTTTGAGGTTAAAAAAAAAGTAATTTTTTTCAAATTCACAACGTTCCCTTCACCTTTCTTGTAATCTGCATGTAATATTGACCAGGCACAATTTGACCTCCATTAAAACAATCAATTGCTTTTTTTTTGCATCTAAAGTATAGTTTCTTTGTTCCTTCTCTATATCTTTTAATTCCCCTTTTCCTGGGTAGTTCTATCTTCCTAGGAGCAGAATAATGCTCAGTAAAGATTTGGGTTGTCCCTTCAGCAGCACATTTTTGGGAAAGCCAATGAAGAAAAACAGAGATATGAGCTTACAAAAGACTCAGGCTTAGTAGTCTGGAAAAGAACCAGCCTAAGGTCAGTCAATTTATCTGTCCCTGTGCTGGTATAGGAGTGTATAACTGTTTGAACAAAAAATAAACAGATTTCTTGGTGAGCCACAACAAGCCCTGCAGACTCACTAAGCAGTATTGTTTATACATCAAAAGCGCTATTTATTCTCTTTGAAATGTTCTTATATCTATAGCTTTATTTTATCCTCATCACATTCTAGTGAACAAGTAGAATAAAAGCATGCTGTAGTGTATGGCGAATACCATTTTATAAAAGCTAGTACTGTATTACAGAGTAAGAGGTCAAATAAATTGCTTAGGTGGTGTTGTCCCAATGTTAGGTTATTAAGATGTGAGTTTTAATACTTGAACAAAAATACAGTTATCAAGGGCCGTCCAAATAGCTCAGTGGATTAAAACATCTACAAGTAGGCACAGGGACTGGGGTTCAATCCCCAGGTCTGCCATGCTGCTCCCACCCCCAGGGCATGCTGAGAAGGCAATTGAGACTGCTGTGGCGGTGCGCATTTGTAATCCCAGCACTAAGGAGAGGAGGCTGTAAAGAGGTGGATAACTATGAGGCCAGTCTAGTAGTGAGACCCTGAAGAGCCTGTAGATCCTTCCCCCAAATATATATATATATATATATATATATATATATATAATCACCTCTTAGACTTTGATGAGACAACCTTCATCAAAATGTAGCACCTTCCCAAATATATATATATATATATATATATAATATATATAATATCTATATCTATCTATCTATCTATCTATCTATCTATATATATATATATATATCTTCTTACGGTTTCGGTTTTCCCATTTCAGCTAGCATTATGATGAAACAGAATCAGAGGACTGATACTTATGTCATTGTCTTTTTAAATTCAGTGTCTACCAAAATGTATTTTGCAATCTATATTATTCTTTTTTTTTTTTTTTTTGTAGAACCAGCGATTGAACTCAGGCACTTGCGCTTGCCAGGGAAACACTTATTTCACTGAGTCATCTCGCTGGCCCCTGCAGTCTATATCAAATGTAAAGGTACTGATTCCTGGCTCTTTCCAAGGACCTAGTGAGAATGACATTTTCATAGCAAAGAGCCTAGAATATGCATTTTAAGCAGGTATCTATGTGATTATTAGGCAAAGCTTGATAACCACTGCATGAGCATCAACTATAGTTAACAGGTACACCTCCAAAAATATGTCTTTTAAAAGGAATGTATTTTATCAAATACTGACAATCCTTCCTGACATGATTTCTAATCATGTTATTGCAGTGTATGGAAGAGATTAAGTACATTTTGGAATAACATTGTTGAATTTAAAAGTTTCAAATTTATTAATATTTTACAAATTTATACTGATGATATTTCAAAGCAAAAGTGAAAGAACCATGAAAGATTACATATAATAACAGAAATTATGCATTGGGGATATAACTCAGCCACATAGTGGCTGGCTGGCAAGCGTAAGGCCATAAGTTTAATTCCTGGTACCAAAAAAATTAGAGAGAAAACAAGAGAAATCATGTTATATTTGTAAAGTCGCCATTTAGTACATTAACTGATAAAATATATTTAATAGAAAATAAATGGAGGTTTTATTTATTTTTTTAATTTAATTTAATTTCTTAGGGTGTTCAAGGTTTCACTGCTAGCTCAGACTCATAGTGATTCTCCTGTTTACATCCTCCCAAGAGCTGAGATTACAGGCATGTACTAGCACCCCCAGTCTCAAATGCCATCTCAGTGTGCCCCAGGGGCAGAGCCAGTACCACAGGCCTGGGGATCAAAACCCTGGTCCTTGTGCCTGGTTGCAGGTGCTTTAATCCGCTGAACTATTTGGCTGGCTATTGAGTTTTTGTTATTACCTAATAACTATGATAAATGGCTATAATGTGTATTCATGTTTCTTCCATTTCAATTTTTTTTTAAGAAATGTATTTAGTGCAGGATCTACGGGTCTACAGGGTCTCACTACATAAAGCAGAGTCAGATTCGAACTGATCGTCCTATTTCCAGCCTTTCAAGTGCTGGGATTACAGGCATGCTATCATGCCCAGTCTCAGCGCGACCTGGGAGTGGGGCCGGCAGGGCATGGCGGGGATTGAACACGGCTGGCTGCGCTCTGCCTAAGCAGGCTCTTTAGTCTGCTGAGCTGTCTGGCTGGCCCCATTTCTTCCATTTAATTAAATTTAATTAATTAATTAATTTTTTTTGTGGTACCGGGGATTGAACTCAAGACCCCACGCGTATTCTACTGAGCTATCTCCCTGGCCCCCTTTTAAAGGTTTTTTGTTGTTGTTGTTGTTTTGTTTTGGAGATTTTTTTTTTTTTTGGTTACTTCCACGTGCCTTAAGGGCAGGTCTGATATAGCTTATGGAGCTGGGACTCAAACCACCCTATTATGCACCTGACTGAATTTACCCAAGTGGTGATTTACACAAGTGTAATCCCCTCTTCCATTTTAAATATAGGTGGTTTTATAAAGAAGATTGAACTGTGACTGAAATTCATGTAGGTAGGTTGATGATATTTTGTTAAATTCTGTATTTTGAAGCAATACTTCAAATTTCTTTACTTTCCTCCTCAATAAACATTTCCTAAGTGTTACTTATCAGATGGCAAGTCTCAAGGAAAAAGAAATCAAATTTACGGTACTTGTCTCTTAGTAAAAGAAATATTTGCCTACAATCTATTAATTTGTTTAGTAGAAGTATGTGCATGGGGCAAAGCACTGTACATTGTATTTAATTATGAACAGCACTTACAATTCAAAACAATGAAGCAGAATACGCTGAATACTACTACATATGTCAATAATTTGAATGACTACACATTAGCCCATCACCTGACTTTCTTAGACACACACACACACACACACACACACACCGTACTTTAAAATACCTTGCTTTTTTTCAAAGTACTGACTCTTGAAAAATATATAAAACTATATTATTATACTATAAACGTTAGATATTTTCCTAAACCACAGCCTTTCTGGGTTACTATGATCCATAGCCATGATTTTATATATTTATTGTTTGTGGCAGGAAGTTCAATAATTAGATGGTCATTTGCACTACCTAAAAGAAACCTTCAGGGAAATTAAAGGATTTCTGTCCCCGCCCTGATCTATTACCACTTACTTTCCTTCAGCTTTTCTACTTTTCTTCTCTGAATTTCATTCTCATGTTTTCCAAACATAATATGAGGTTGACTAATGGCCTTCATGCTTCGGGGAATCTATGATCTAGAGTTAGATCATGATGAATCCATTTCCGAGCATTCTGTCCATCTCTTCTGTCATGCAGTTGCCCATTAATATGGAAGTAGAAGGGATTACTCCCTGGGACAATGACTGGTTAATTGAAATAGCACTCCTTCATCTAACTTTCTGTGACTTTCCAATATCAAGATAGGCAAGGGAACCATGTTATTAATCCAGTTGAATACTGGTTAGGAACTTCTCCAGGGACATCTTTTATAGGGTCATGATATTGTTAGCAGTATGATAACTGGTATCACTTACCTGTGCTGAGTTCTTTTCAAGTTTTTCGACTAAATTATCCCAACGTTGAGCAAAATTTTCCATCCATGCTTCAATCATTTGTGTCACTGACTTATTTTTTAGTGTTGAAAGAAGATCTTGACTGAGTGAACTGAGTTTGTCCATGGTTTGCTTTTTCTTTTCTAGATCTGCTTTTAAAATCTGTTCAAACAAGGATGACCAGAATAAATCCAGATTCAAGGTTACATTTTATTTAAACACTTTAGTTCAATCTACCTTTGCATTTACAGTACTCGCTCATTTAGATGAGACAAGACTGCAATCATGTCTACAAAAAATAAAATGGTTATAAATACATAGGTAGAAAGTTATAATCTAAATAATCTCCCTAGGAAAGTGAAGAGAAATAATAGAGGCAAATGTAATATAAATATACAGTAGAAGCACAAAAGAGCTACCTTAAAGTATCTGAAGGACTGCTAAGTAAAAAGGTGCTGTCACTCAAAAATGCAAAATAGACATTACCATGTGGGAACTACTAAATGTGAGCCATTTGTAGGAAAATTGATGTACTTGGAGATAATAATTCAAAGTGAATTAAGTCAAGCACAGAAAGTGAAATATAGTAGTTTCTCTTATATGAGTAACCCAAAGTATAAATAATGAACACAATAAAATATAGTGTAGAGGTTATGGAAAGATACATTGTGGAGATTGAATGGCATTTGGGAATAGGGGGAGACTATACGGGAAGGAAGGGCAAGAGAAGATCAACATGTGACTTGTGTATGTGTCAATGCCCAACGATGAATGTATTTGTTATGTATCACAAACATGTACTCATAAAATATTTGATGTAGAATGCATTGCTCTTGGATGGTGGTGAATTTCCTCCTAATTACTAATAGAATTCAATTGCAGATGGGCTATCCTGTAGCCAGGGTTCTGGTGAGTGGTGAAGGGTGGCCATTCTGAGATGTTGTTTATTTATGTCAACTTGCAATATTATTTATTTCCACAAATTTCACATTCCATTCATTATTTATAAAATAAAAGAGTTTATTATGTGGTTTAGTGACTTTGACATATTGTAGTATCTATTATTCAATTAATATTTGTCTAGGTGAACAATTATTTGCCAAAATTCAACTTCAATTCTTTTGTACCAGGAATTGAACTCAGGACTTTGTGCTTATCAGGCAGTCACGGTGTTGCCAAGCTATATCCCTGGCCCTCAAGTTCATTTTAAATATCATTTAAGTGAAATGACTAAGGCATTGAGTGTTACCCAAATCCTTAAGAATCTCTTGGCTTATTTTCTAAATTGTAGGTCTTATGAAGTAATTTTTATATCATTCAAATTTCTAATGTTCTTGTAAGCTGCGGAGATTTACATTTGCATTTTGCTTGATTTAAAATGAATAAACAAATTGATTTATATGAAGCCAGTCACTCATGAGAGTTTATCATTTCACCCTATCCATTAAAGTTACCATTTCCTTAGGATAATCTGATTTCCAGGAACCAAATATGAGTTTGCAATGAAGAAAACAAAAGGATAAAGTCATTTTATAGTCCTTTTACAACTTTGTTCTTATGACAGTAACAAGTACAATGAATATAAACTATGCTATGATACCTGTCTTTCAAAAACAAATTCAACTGTATTTCAGAACAACTAACATTACATAGGGCTAAGAAATTTTCATGAAACAGATATGGAAATTGCTCATGAAAAAAAAGAAAAGAAATTACTCATGAAACAAATATCATTGACACAGAGCAGTCAATGAACTTCTCTGTGAAGACGACTTTATGTGGCTCCTTTTGGCATGTTGCCTGCCTGGATAGCTATGAACCGTAGAATGCTCCCATGTCTGTTTCAATTAATTCCTCCTTGCCTCAGACCCTGATTCACCTGCATTTTATTTTGCAGTTGGCATGCCACTTTATGCAGGTGAAATCCAGTTTTAATTTCTAACTTCTTCCCAATTTCTCTTTGTCTCAGTTTAAACATTGTGACAATAAAATCTGAATTAAGTTATTACAAAAAGAATTCATATCAAAATAAAACTCAGCATGGGTAATGCACCAATAGAATTTTTGTTTGTTCATTTTGTTTAATTCACATGGTAGTTTTTCCATTAAATTTAAATGCATACTTGCACTAGTATTAAAGTTTATACTATCTGCCTAGAGCTGAGAGCCAAATTTGAATTTCAGCCTATATTCCTCCAATTCTTTTATGGAGCCTCATTTTCCTTTTCTTTCTCTATTATCACTTGGCATGCATTCATGTTGTTGTAAGACACTGAAAGTTCTTTTTGAAAAGAAACACGGCATAACTAAGGACATACATTAAAGATAACAGGAAAAAGTATAAACCTCTTTTCTTATATTCTTTAAAGTGGTTATGGCAGATTGTTTGGCCTTGAATTTTTATTTTTCTCTCTCTCTCTTCCTCCCATATCTGGCTTTGCTTCTTAACTCCCAAATCCTTAAGGGATTCTCACAATGACTAGCACATAAAGGTAAAAAGAAGGCCAGCAATATAGCTCGGTGGAATAAAGTGCCTGCTTAGGCAAGCTTAGGCAAGTGCAGGGACCGTGGTTCAATCCCTGGTGCCACATGCCACTCCAGCTCTGCCCCCAGGGCAAGCTGAGCCAGCCACAGAATCTAGGCATGGTGGCATATGCCTATAATCCCTGCACTGGGGAGGCAGAAAGCAGGAGGATCACCAGAAGTCTGAGCTTTGTAGAGTAGTGATACCCTGCAACAATCAAATACATTTTTAAATAAGTTAAAAATAAAAAAGGAAGATAGAAAAATCCATGGTCTTGCCAGAGACATTGGATCATAGTAGTTAACTTTTATCACTTAAGCTTGGATGTCAACAATTTTAAGATTGGACCCTACATGTGAATATAAGAAAAAAAAAAACCTCTGATTTACTTGTTCTTAAGTACTATAAAACAAAAACGTCATTGTGAATATCAAGAATGGACCATAGGTGTGATTGTCAGAGTCTCACGAAGTTTTAAAGATTTCAGGAGACAAAAGGAAGCACCAGAAAATTACAGAATTTAAAAGTGAGCTGGGATATTCAATGAAGTCATGGATTTTATTTTCTTACTATTCGAGCACCTGAAAATATTTCCAAGTTAAGCAAAAAAAAAAAAACACAGTCAGTACATCAGATTTTGTCAGTAGTAGGCATAGAAAAGACAGACACCTAGTTCAGTAAGACACCAGTTTAGAAGTCCTTTCTTATCATTGTTAGAAGATAAACTGAAGTGAAAAAAAAAATATATATATACACATATACCTCCACCCTATGCTTCAGAGAATAATGTGAATATAATTTTTTCACCAACACAATTACGTTCTGAATTTAATCTCAAACCATAGTCAACTTAAGTAAACTGATCCCCCATCTGAATTTACAAGAATATTAGAAAAACCTTGGAAGCTTTGCTAAAATGCTGATAGCTGTGGCCTACTTCCACAGTTTCAGAGTCAGTTGGCCTGGATAGGGATCTAAGATTTTGTGTTTCTATGTTTCCAGGTGATGTTGATGTGCTAGTCTGAGGTTATATTTTCAGAAACACTGATTATAGATGGATGAATTCATTGAGGGTCTTCATAAGAATTCTGGTCCAAGTAGCCAGTTGGGGTGAATCAACACTATCAACAAGGTGAGCTCCTACATCCACTATAGTGCTGGTTTGATTTCATGACCACTTTAGAGCATGGGACTCCCAGAGCCCTTCTACAGTACACTACAGTGGGTCAAAATGCTTCACAGAGTTTCCTCCCCTGGCAAACACCAATAGTCCTCAGGAACAGCTTTCCTCTGGATTTGATCATTTTCATGATAACTTATGTATGTAAATAGATAAATCTTAGAATTCACCTCATAAAGACTACAGTTTGTTCTCTGCTTTAGTTTTTATCATTTTTTAACAATAAAAAAATCAGTTTTTTATTCAAAAAAGTTAGACCTGCATGCTATAGGTATGAATTCCACAGAAGTAGAGGAAATGAAATACAATGCTCCCCCACCTCACTCCTTCAGGGCAAAATAGGAGACAATCCCATGGGTTATTAGTGATAATATTTCAAAACAAATTATACTGATAGTAAATAAAAGAGAGCTTTACCACACTGTTATCTATAGCTATGTATGTAGTAGGAACTGGTGACAGATGGTACCTGTTTTGGGTCTCAGATTGTGACATATTTTAATGAACATTAAATTCTTATTCACTGCCTGAGTCAGCAGGGGAATTTTACCTCAAATTCTAGACCAGCTGTCAGGTTTAGTTAATTGGCTTAAACTATCAAATGGTAAGACTTAGACAAAACATATTTTCACTTTGTTCACAACTAAGGTGACATAATATGAATTTTAATCATATTGGAAAATTATTAAAATCTTGCTAAGAAAGAATTTTCATAGTCCTGAGGCTAGCAAAGTCTTTTATTCACAGAAACATTCAAATAGTGGAGCACAGTTGTTAGAAATGAAAGTTCTCAGTTTTTCTAAGAAAGAAAATGATGGAGGGAATTTTCAAATAGCTTAAATGGAAATGGATCTGAACTGGATATCTTAACTCTCATTTTAACTCTGATACTAATATTACATAATATAGAACATATACCAGGTATTTTTTTTCTGGATCTCAATTTCCTCTTCTGAATTAATTATTGTAGCTGGTCCTAAGGAGCTTTACACAGGTAATTGGATGGGGACACAGTAGCTACTTTACAAGATCCTCCCAATAGTTCCAGACATCAAGACTTGGCACCCAGGCTGCAGATTGTACAAGGAAATGAGAAAATTCAAACATCTGTAGATTTGAGCTCTGTAGAAATTCCAGGTAAGGCTCAATACACTGTGTGGCAAAAACAAGCCAGCTCTTCCGAGCAAACTGAATGATTGATCCACAAATTTCAGGAACATCATAAAAAAGTCGTTTTAAGCTCAAATCCAAGTATATTTTCTAAAGAGTCATGGTAACTACAAGAACAGCTAAGTCTTGCCTCGTTCTGCCCATTGTACATTCCGTGGTCTCTATTCCTTGTAAAGATGAAGTATGCTTCTCGATGACTGCTATCCAGTGACTACCTGTTGAATGTTTAACTCATGTGAGAAACCATTCTAAATGCTAAGGACATGATGGTAAACAGAAGGACACAATGTCTGGATTTAAATAACATTCACGCTGATGGGGTCATTCTATTCTCATTGTGAATAACTATGAAATTATATAGTTCAGCATTTGATATCAAGATAGCTTCATTGTTAACAAGGAAGCCAGTCAACGGATTGATAATCTGTGGTCACCAACATACTGAATGAAAAGTACAAGCTGTGATTAATAAAATAGTATTTGTCATGAATTCCTTACTTTAACTCTGGCTATGGAATGCAGATAGTCTCTCCTCTAAATAAAATCTTTCCAGAAGTTTACATCTTGTATGGCACATGACAATGTGTATCGCATTTTGGCTTTTAAAAATATTTATTTTCTCACGTTTGCAATACCATTCTCAAGACTTCTTATAGGTTTGAATCATGTTTTTTCAATTGCTTTCTGTAAGATTTTATATCACTTTATCACTTGATTGTATATATTCTCCAGGTTCTGTCCCTTTTTCTTTATCATTTAACTCTATACTTGTTGTTGTGTCTGCATCAATAAGGAAGTGTGAATTCACTTCAGAGAATCTAGGATGTATATCCAGTTGACAAATAGCATGGGCGGCTTCACTGGGATGTCTGAAAAACCTTTTAGAGTCAAGCAATGCACTTCTCAAGTTATCATTTTTTCAGCTCTGTAATTCCTTCTCTGTTTTCCCATTGGGTCTCCTAACCCTGTTATAGATCAAGTAACCCAGTCGAGAAGTATGGGTGCCATTCCAAGCATGTCTCCTCCCAAAAACTGTATTCATTCCATCTCAAAATTTTCTTTGTCTATCTTCTCATCTTCAAATCCAATACTACTCATTTACAACTTCTTACTAATCTCCCAACTACCAAAAGCTTACAATCAAAATAGCAAATAATCTAAATATGAATGTTTTAAACTCTTAATGGCTTACTATCAGCCACAGAAGAACATAATGTTTTCTTTTACTTTTTTTTAAAAGTGTATTTGGTACAGAGTCTCACAATGCAATTCAGATTCATAGTGATAGTCCTGTTTTCAGCCTCCCTAGCATTGGGATTAAAGACTGGCATCACCACACAAGGACTCTGTGGCCACCTCAGCATGCCTGGGGTCAGGGCCAGCGGGGCATGTGGTGCTGGGGCTCAAATCCCATTCCCTGCACTTGCCCACGCAGGTGCTTAGTCTGTTGAGATATTTTGCCAGCCCCAAAATTATGATTTCTATTTGTACACTCCCATTTCTAGTCACATATAGACTATATTTATAAATTCTGTCTTTTACAGCCATATAACTCAATAAAACATTCTTTGCCCAGTGTTTACTTATGAATAAAAACTAGCTTGTAATAATGAGTAACATATAAGCAAACCTATTTCAAATTAAATTTCAATAAGTGTTTGCAAATATGAAGTAAATAAATCAAAAATGATATGAAACAAACAAATACTTGACAAAATCACTCATACTTAACATATAGAGGGAAGGATAAATTTAGTTTTAGAAGAAATTTAAATATTGAAAGTGCAACATGTAACATCAATACAGATACAAAGATTAAGGTAGAAGTATTAAATGCTATCAATATACTTATTTTGTAAGAGCTAATATCAAGTTTGTATTTCATAAAATGGATGCATGGAAATTTAAGGAAATCCTAATTTGGGAATATTCTATTTAAAAGATTAAACTTCTAAGATTATATTGGCCTCCCAATTACTGGAAGAAAAATAAATTCACTGAGCAAAGGAAGCCTTCAAAGTTTTCTTTCTTTTTTTTTTCCTAAAGCAAGTCTCAGTGAAGCCTTCCCTGGGGTCCTTTTACTGACAAAGAAATTTCATTTCACAAAACACATGAAGCACTTTATAATTCATTCTCTTTGTTTCCTTAGCAAACTGAGGTTAACCATTTTAAATGTGAAGGGTGAGGATAATCTCTTCTACTTTTCATAAGTTATTCTAAGAATCAAACTTTACTATCTTAGTTCAGAACTATTTAGAACTTCATGGAAGGCTCTCAAATATTTCCAAATGTTAAAATTTCAACTACATTGTTTTTATGAGTTCAGTTTCATTTGAGAAAACTTTGAAAATAAATCTATAACTTTCCACATTTTAATTTCAGAAAGTAACAATATACCATCTTTGAATAATTTATCACATGTGCCAAAACAAAGTATATTTGCTTCAACACTTAACAGATTAGAAAATACCAAGTAATTATAATAGTTCTTAAAAGATTTTGGAACACTAAAATATACATACAGCCATTTTTTGAAGACTGGTTAACATTTCATTTTGATCCTTAAAGCCAGTTGTGTGAATCTTCTTCATTGCTTCTTCTTTTTCTGAAAGCCATGTACTAAAAAGGCACTGAAAGAAATCAAAGAATTCCAAAGAAGAAAAGAGTATTTAAAACAGATATTTTTAGTTTTCCAGTTTAATGCCTCTACATGCATTTTACTGCCCAATTCCCCTCCTCCATGCTTACCTGTTCTTCAGTAAATCGCTGCCATTTTAGGAGAATGTCTTGCAAAAGAACCCAGCGGTCTTCTGTCCACTTACAAATGTTTGCCCAGCGATCTCCCAGTACCTGGGGAACAAAGAGCCAACCACAATAAAAATAAATAAATAAATAAACTGAGTTTCATTAAAAATAGTAAGAATGATTTGACAAAGTGAATAGGACTCTCCTAGGCATAAGAAGAGATGTAAAGGACAACATTCCTGTTGTTGCTCATGATTAGGAAAGCAATCGCTTCAGATTATTTCACTCAGTTTTTACCTTTCATTAAAAAGCAGGTATCTACATGCGATCTGAAGCAGCTGTCATGTCATTATTTGAATATCTCCTCAGTAAATGTAAAATAGCAAAGTCATAACTATAGAAGTAGACAAGATTCATTTACAGTGTATAAATATGCGAAAATATTATGCTATACCCTATAAAGTTGTATAAATACTATTTGTCAATACAAAAAGATATAGAATTACCAATTAGAACTTGTAAAATCTGTATTTTTTTTAACTCTGAAAGAATATTCCCAAAGAACTAAAGTCTGTTAAATAGAAAAACTAAAATGATTCTTATGTTAATAAATTCTGCACAATATGAATTGCCTAATGTTTAGACTACAGGAGATAGTAGTTGTGTAATTTTATCCATAGATTTTTAAAAAGTATTTGGATTAGCAGACAATGTTCTATATTATTATTAGCAAAAACATGAAATTTTGTCTCTAGACTACTATAGAGAGCCAAATATATCTCCTGATCAATCACTGCCATATCTGTAGCATTTTACTCATGCCTAAGAATATATATATATATATTTTTTTTTTTTTTTGCGGTGCCAGGGATTGAACTCAGGACCCTGTGCTTGCCAGGCAAGCAC
>NDGM011142930.1:0-16396 GCA_002564305.1 Octomys mimax | reverse complement strand
TGCTTTGCTAAGCTTGTTCTAAGTAGGTGCTTTAGACCACTGAGCCATCTCACCAGCCACCATTCTTATTATTGAAAGCTTGAGGACCAATGGAAATTTCAATGGAAAAAGGTTGGAGGAAAGAACATGTACTAGAAAAAGTAGATATGAATCAAGTTGTGTTAGACTAGATGTTTTTTCTACTCATTAATTATTTCTTTGGCATAAATGGAGAAAATAATATAATCCTCACAGAGTTCATATTATGGTTAAATACTAGTGCTGGCATATGGGAAGAACACAGCAAATTCCACATCTTTCTCTTCCTCCCTCTACATTGATGACATCAGTGGATTTAAAAACATTTATAAATTTTCCTTCCCCCACATGTCTGTCATTACTAGATTTGGACCAATGCAGTTACCTTTGCAATACCTAAGCCATGTTCATACATATAGGCTAGATTGAACATGGCTTGTGCATTATGATATTTGTCAGCTGCAATGCTGTAGTGTGTGGCTGCTGTTTGATAGTCTTTCTTAGTCCCGTAGCCATAATAATGGTAATCTCCAATTTTTACTCTCGCAAATGCGTTGCCTGGTAGAAATATTAGAAAGAGAAGAAAAAAATCATAACTCCAGTGATTACATGTGTAGTTTCCACCAAGTTGATCTAATAATCCATATATATTACACACACACAAATTAAATATTAGGTAAAATACATGCAATTCTCAGAATATTAGAAGCAGGATTAGATATATTTTATAATATGCACTCAATGCTAGTTCTCTTCATTGTATAATAATATAAATGTTCTTAAGGAACAATAAATAATGTTACCCTTTAAATTCACTTTTTGAAGGTAGATAAACTCTCAGGAAACTGAATCCCATCCCTCTCACTTTCAGTTTTCCCATCTTTCCTCTCTCTTTTTCTTCCTTTCTTCCCTCCCTCCCTTCCTTCCACCCTCCCTTCCTATTTTCCCTCCTTCTTTCTCTCTCTTCCTATTTTCCCTCCTTCCCTCCCTTTCTTTCCTCTTTTTTTCTGCCTTTGTTCTGTGCTGGGTTAGAGCACAGGCACTCATACATGCCAGGCAAGTGTTCTGCAGGTGAACTCAGCCCCTTCAGACTCCATTCCTTAAGCTCTACTTTCCTGCACGAGTGCCTCATCTCTCTGTCCCAGATTAACCCCATCAGCCATTCACCCAGGCTCTGAATTGTCCATGAACAAAAACAAGCCCTCTCTTTGTCCCATGGTGTCTCCTTCCAGCGACTGCCCCACTTCTCTGTTCCTCTGTACACTCAACATTTTCAAATGTGCTTTACACCCACTCTCTCCAGAGCTTCCCCTCCCAAGTAGTCATCAACCCACTTTAATCTGGCCATGGCCTTGCCCCCATGAAAGTGCTATTTTAAGGCAGTTGATCAGCTGCAGGAAGCCAAACCTACTGGTCGCATCTTTGGCCTCATTTTGCCTGACCTCCAGGCAGCACAGGTGCGTCTTGGCTCCATCTGCTCAAACACTTCCTTTGTTACCACATACAGCATGACCTTCGCTTGTTCCTTCTACCTCATAGACCTCGCCTTTTTTTTTTTTTTTTTTTTTTGAACTCTTCTTGTCTGTCTCTTCCTTTCCCCGGGTTCTAATGTTGGCATGCCAAAGGCATATTCCTAGTTAATTTTTTTCCCTCTTCTTTCCACATCTCACCCTCCTTTATCTCAACTCCTTCAGTAGGTGGCTTTATCTGTCCTGCAGCTTTCTCTATATTAACCACTTTTAAATGTATATCTGTAGTAATGTCTCACCCAGTCATTCATAATTGCCTTTTTTTTTCCTGTAGAACAGGGGATTGAACTCAGGCCCTTGTGCTTGCCAAGCAAGCACTTATTCTACTGAGCTATCTCCCCAGCCCCCACATAATTGCCCTTTTGATTGCTTGGGTATCAAATTTAAAATATCCAGTTGATATTTTCTAACACCCTATACTCCCTCCTCCAAATCATTAGTTTATTTTTATCTTAGTAATAGTACCATACTGTTCACAGTATAAGTCTGGAGAAATTATTTGTAGTTTTTCTCTTTCTCTCACTTCCAATCATCCAGCTCATCAGCAAGTCCTGTTCATTTTACCCTGAAAACACACCTTTCTCTTATTTTTAAATTACTTTTATTTTTTTTCTTGATACAAGGTTTCATTATGCAGGTTAGCCTCATAGTGATCCTCCTGTCTCAGCCTCTCTAGCACTGTGATTACAGGCATGTGCCACCATGTCCAGTTTCTAGGCCAGCTTGCCATGCCCAGGGTTCCAGGGTTGGCATGGCATGTAGTACCAGGGAACATACCCAGGGCCTTGCACTTGCCAGGCAGGTACTTAGAGTGCTGAGTTATTTCTCCAGCCCCAAACCTCTCTTGACATCTCCTCTTCCATCTAGTTAAGCCTAGGTTACTACAACAGCCTTCACAATATTCTTCTATCTTTGGTTTTCAGTTCCTTCTCTACAGAAGAGCCAGGGTAATCTTCTTAAAATGTAAAGTAAAATGATGTCATTCCCTTTTGTAAAATCTACCAATGGCTTTACTTTGCTCATGGAGCAATATCCAGCCTTTTTCTGACCTGTTAAGACTCCAGGCCTTCTTAATATTCCTTGAATACACCAACTCCTTCCTGCCTCTGGATCCCTGCACAGAATCCCTACATTTATATCCCTCAAGACCTCTCTGCCTGGCATATTTGGAACTCCACCAGTTTTGTTTGTTTGTTTGTTTGTTTTTATGTATTAGGTACAGAGTCTCACTAGGCAGCCTGGGCTTGTAGTGATCCTCCTGTTTTCAGTCTCCCCAGGCCTGGAATTATAGGCATGTGCCATCATGCCCAGTCTTGGTGGCCAGCTAAGAGCACCTGGGCATGGGACCAGTACAGCATGTGGTGCTGGGGATTGAACCTGGGTCCTTGGGCTTGCATTTGTAGGCACTTAGACCTAGCTCTGTGGCCCTCCTCCAGTTCTTCATGTGGTTGTTTTCCAGTCTCTGTACAAATGCCACTTATGCACTAGGGGTTCTCTCTGACCACCTCCCCTATTGCATTCCTCTGTTCCCATCATTCCTAGTTATCCATCTCATCTCCACTCTATTTCCTTCACAACATTCATCACTGTTATCTTCCTTGTTTCTTAGTTTATTTTCTGCCTCATGAGGGCACTGACTCCATGAACTGTCAAACTTTCTTCTTAATAGTGTCCTGGAACCTAGAATGGTACTTACTAAATATTTAGGGAATGAATTGCTAGACATGGTGGGAAACATGTTCTTAGAAAAAAATGCTTTCCTCAGAGGTTAGTTTCAAATATTCTGTTGCACAAACCAGATATGTCAAGGATAAAATATCACATGACTTTTTAAGATAGATGACAGCAATCTTTTGCAGACTACTTAGGATGACTTCTGGGGAGGGATTGGTCCGTCTTTCTATTCACATAAAAATGTTGTTTGAAAAGATGAAGGGAAATTTATCTGGGACATCCATGTCAGCTGTGATAAGCATTTAACATAGTCTAGGTTTACTTTTTCTTTTTTTGGTACTGGAAATTGAACTCAGAACCTTGCACTTGCCAGGCAGGTGCTGTGCCACTGAGCTATATCCCTGGCCAGTCTAGGCTCATTTAGATAAAAAGGAAGTAGCCCATATGGTGTAGTTTTATGTATCACAGTAAGTGATATAGGACTCCTTCCAAACTTCCCTCTGAATTTGCCCTAGTTCAGCATCTATATCCTTTGGAATGCAATTCTTTGCTTCATAAAGTTTTTTTTTTAATTTTCTAAAATCTATTAAAATGTAGATACCTTTAAGAGATGTAATACTATGAATTACCTGGTTTTCTCCAAGTAAGGCTAATATTATGAAATTCTTAAGTTGACAATGACATTAGTTACCAGGATTTGCCTTGAAATTTATAGGTACTCAGGGATAAAGCCTTACAGGAATAGTTACAAGGTGAGGGGCATGGAAAGACCTCCGGAACCCTAAAGAGAAGCCAACTTCATCTCTAATTTTTTCCAAAAGCTACCTTCCTTTGACCCCAAGGCTCTGCCTGGGCCAGAACCCACAAAGGGATAGGATACTTCTGAACTCATTCAAGGGTTGTCTGCTGTAAGCAGGATCCTTAGAGTCTTGAGAATGGAAGGCAGTGAACGAGCTGGATTCATAGGCTTCAATTCCACCCTAAGGAGGGGACAGACTGGGGACATGCAGAGTCCTGACAGGCTCCTGGGGATCACTCAACAGCAGAGGGATTCCCACTTTGATTTCACATTTATAGGGTGGTGACTGAGTCCTGACAGCTCATCATCATCTTCACATGAAGCAACTGCTAGAAGAAGCATGAGTAGGGACTAACTGGAAGACTTCACTACTAAATTTCCTAACCTGAACTGAATCACTCAGCACTGTATCTTTGTGGACACTTATCCTTGACCTTCTTGTGACACATAATTATTTTTAGCAGCTTTTTTTTTTTTGCATTGGGTGATTCTGTTTAATATTAATGTCCTCTTGTTTTCAAGGTTTCTTTTCCTGGGTCTAATTTTTACACCATTTCCTGGCTTGGAATAAACCTGTATTTGTTACAACTGAGCTGATTTGCCATGGCTGAGAGATTGCTCAAGTTGTTTTTGCACTCCAAATAAGAATTTTATTGCATTTTAGAAGACATTGACTTCTTAAAAGGGAATTTCTCACTAAAATTGCACTGATAGCTTATTGCTGTGTTCCCAGCTCAGCTAGCTCTGAGAAGGCACCACTGTGACTTTTTCTTCCACCTTGTATTAGCATCAGCTAAAAAATCATTTCTATCCTATTCACTTCCTGTAAAAGAGATGATTTGGCCTTACGAGGAGATGATTTTAAGAAACTTAATTGGAAGCAAAATTGCTCTCTTATCGCAAGTCAGATATCCAAATGCCGATTCTGACAGCTTCACATATCTCTTTGCTTTTAATAATGTAATTTTAGGGGAAAAAATTGGAGGATACATGGTGACACAAATTCCAGCTGTTAATGCTGATCCCACCAGTGATGTTTGACATTCTTTGCTACATGTAAAATCAGTTAACAGGAGGGACGTGAGATCTCCAGGTGAGAGGAGAGGATCTTCTGATTTATCTCTACTT
Organism: Octomys mimax; assembly: GCA_002564305.1. NCBI lineage: Eukaryota > Metazoa > Chordata > Mammalia > Rodentia > Octodontidae > Octomys > Octomys mimax. Next base: position 11,248 of record NDGM011142930.1, on the reverse strand, counting down.
TGCTTTGCTTTAACATGTTAATGGTTATAGTAAACATTTAGAATTTGTACTAATCACCTATATGATATTTTGGCAGACAAATCAAATGAATCTTGGATGTATAATTATTTTTGCCTATAAACTTACAGACACATAGTTCACATCTCCGATAAGTTCAGTAAATAACTCAGGAAAGGAGCAATTGAAGCTAGACCAAAAAAAGTGGTTTCTTGTATAAACTTACCATGTTTCAAACAACTGTTCTGGTGCCATGGAGACAGAGCTATAGAAAAATTCCTAGGGTTTGCTAAACAAAGGGACTCTGAGAATAATAAAGAAAGAATATTCCTGAAAATGACCTCTGACAACAGTGTAGTGTAGTTTGAAGTGCTACCTACTTGATATTCTATACCTTTCTGCTCATGCACCCAAGAACACAGCTGAATAAATCAGATGAACAAAAGCGGACAAAAGCCCAGGATGTACTCATTTTTATCAAGGTTTTATACCTTGAACAGCTGCTCGATTCCATAAGAGTAGTGCCATTGGATGCATCTTCTCTTTTTCGAGAATGTTAGCCTTTTCTAAAAAACAAAAAAAACAACAAAAAAAAAAGGAAGAAAAAGAAAAAAAAGGAAATATCTATTAAGAAAGCTTAAAATGCCTCTATAGTAAAGTCATATATGCATATGCATGTTTGGGGAATTTCAGAGAATTTTAACTTATCTTACTAGATTCCAAAATGAATGCTGAATTGCTTTGAGCTACTTCATACCCCATTTCTGCAAGCAGTGCATACTGAATGAGAGATGAATCTATATCACCATCCTTATAGGCAAAGTAAGCTGTCAGGAATCTCTCAGCCCAGTGGCCTAGTTCGCAGACCCCTTTATAAAGCTGTACATAGGAAGAGAAATCAAGCAGACTAGTCAGTCAATATGCTTCATCCCAGACCAGTGATCAATGAAATCAGTCTTCAGTGCTTGTTGTCTAGTCAGACAAGAATCTGAGGTTTAACATGCATGGCTTTTGCTAATTATTTAGAATGAAGAGTTAATATATTTTATAGGCACAAAGATTACAAGTGTATTTTTTTATCTTCAGTCAAACTTCTTCAGGTTTATTTTAAATTTGTATAAGAAACTTTTCCTGCTTGGAGGCTGTTTGGCAGGACAAGAATGCATCATTGGCTTTGGGAGTTTTTTCCAAGGTCCTTTGTGGATATTGATGCTTTGCATGGGCAAGCTACAAGGCCACAGCTGATGTGGAAAGGAGAGAATGAAGGAAAGCCAGAGCCTGAGGGTATAGGTGACATAACCACAAGGGAGGTGTGCAAGTATCCGTGGGGACAAATGTCAACTTAGCTGAATAGCCCTTATGTAACCAAAAGAGGTTAGCCATACATAATTCATTAGGAAGTTGGCAAAGGAACAAATCTAAAGATAGATTATTAGCTGGAAGCTTTTGAAATGGATTTCAGAGGGACCAGATTGCAACATGGAGATATTTATATTGGTACAGCGGACATTTAATAAATCAATGAAGGGCATTAAGGTCCTAAAAGCATTCTCTTGAAAAGTACATTACTGGCTCAAGTTGAAAGAACCCACTTTTTCAATTGTCATTCAAATCATCCAAAACCTATGGTCCCTGCTTTTTCTGGAAGAAGTAGGTTACATTTTCTTGGCTAAATCCAGCCTTTCGTTTCTGAGTAGTAATTGCCAGTCCTACTAGGAGTGCCAAATTGCCTTAGTGATTTGATTGACAGCTGAAACAGAGCTCCTTAACTGAATTCTGAGACAAGCTCTGAACGTGATGGAAAATGAAATGCAAAGGAAAAGGGATCATTTCATTTTCTCCTTTCCCCAATCTCAGTTACATCACTGTTTCTCCTCTCTGGCACATGTCAGTGTTTGCATTGTCAATGGGTAGAAAACAGGTACAATAAAACCAAATGCTGGACAACTCAAGGACAGTATCATCTCCTCTGCGACAAATGAGAACTTTATAAACAGCTCAATATTTACCTCGACAGCAGTTGTGCATGATCTTAACACCCCCGTTCCTGTTGCATACATCTCGGCCAGATAATAAATTGCAAGGGGCTGCCCACTCTGAGATGCCAAGTAAAAATATTTGAAGGCAAGTTTATAATCCTTCCAAACTCCAGAGCCAGCTGAAAATTAAAGTTGTTTTGAACCACCACTTACTTATTTTTCTTTGTGCATTGTAATCTATGGGTAGATGTAATAGTTATAGTGATGCTTGCTAGCTTAAATAGTGTGGTAACACTCAATCAGAAGTCAAATTCTGTTAAATTACTATTTGATAGTGAATGAGTAGAAGAGTTAGATTATATTTTAAATAAAAATATGAAAATATATGATCTTAGACCATTTGGAAAACAAAGAACTGTTTAGTTTCACGGGAGCATCTTAATATGGTATAATATGAACTAATGAAAAAGAGACCAAGTGCTTGTCTCTGAGGAGCAGAAGCTGCCCCACGGTCTTCTCACTATCCATGTCATCCTTCCATGTCAGGATACCAGAATAGCTCATGCAGACAAGTAACAGAGCCTGAAGTAGGTAATTTCCAGCTCCAGGAAGACAAGTCTGACCCAACTCATGCTTGGAGAAAGGAGAGGCATTCAGGTGGGAACAGAGAATCAGCAGATTTCCAGCAACAGCAATTCTCCTGGATGTTAGTCCATGTTTTGAGTTGGGTACATCTAGACATTTTACTTGCAAAAGGTGGGAGCCTACCCTAGGGTGTCTTTAAATTCCCCTCTAGCTCTAACATTCATGACCATTATGGGCAATGCCTAGTAGCAATTAAAACAAAAGCTATCAAAGTAGATTTTTAAAATTGAATCCCACAGCCACTACCCATGTGGTCTTGGACAAGATATCCAAACTCAGTTTGCTCATCTGCAAACTGTGGGGTACCCCCAGACATGTAGAGTGGGCTAAATGAATTGAAACATGTGAAATTTGATGTACTATTGTTATTATTTATTCTAGAAGCCTGAAAAGCAGACAGGTCTGAGGCTGAGGACTTGAAATGTACTAGGAACAAGGCCTCCATTCTGTATGAAAAGTAGGGCCTCCTGCTGAGCTACCACGGAAGATGCCAGATGACCTCTTGGCCAGATTTGACCTCCTTGGTCATCGCTTTCTTGGTTACTCCAGTGATATGGTGAGACTATGTTTAGATCTCCTGGTCCTTGTTCAGGTCACCTCCTTTCCTGATCCCCAGGAAGTTTTACAAATGTTCAGGGTTTTCTGTGACCACCCCCATCCCATCTTTTCTCTATGTTCCCACAGGCAAATTTTTATCTACTTCATGGAAGAAAACTTTATACTGTCTTTTTTCACTTCTCTCTCTCTCTCCCTCCCCCTATCTATACTGTATTGTCTGTGTCTTTCTCCTGATCTTCAAGGATGAGAAATTCCACTTCTCTGTCAAGATAAAAAAGCCTCCACCTGTCTGGATCCTAATACTGCTGATTTTTTTTCTCTTATCAATTATACTTATGCCTGGGCCTGTCACTATCTAAAAGCAAGGCATATTTCTTGCAAGATTTTTTTTTTGTACTAGGGATTGGATTTAGGCCATTGCACTGAGTTTCATTCCCATATCTTTTCGAGACATTGTCTTTCTAAGTTACTAAGTTGTTAAGGGTGGTTTTGAACTTGTGATCCTCCTGTCTTAGCCTCCCAGAATGCTGAGATTACAGGCCTGTGCTCTCTCATGGATATTTTCCCACATCTACTTCCTCTCCTCTCATTCACACCCTAACCCACTGTTGTCTGACTTCTACCCCATCCAGTCCAGTACTATCAAAATTACCTGCTTTCCACGCTTCTTCTAACCCTCCCTCTTACCAGACTTCTCATTGTATCTCCCAAGGCTGCTATTCATTAATTTATTCTTTCTGGAAAGCTCTTCCCTCTGCCCCCCACCCTCTCTCTCTCTCTATATATATTTTTGTTGTTGTTGTTGTTGTTGTTGTTCCTCTGGCCTTGCCTTTTTGCTCCTTCTTGGTGCTCAGCTTTCTTCTGCCTAGCCTCTCAGAATGGCATGGAAGAGCCCAGAATTCTCTCCATTGCCCATTCCTCTTTTTCCTCATTCCCTTTTCTTGTTGTGTGTGTTCATTCACACCTATAGGCCAATGTCTCCAGAATCTTTCTCTCCAATTTTGACATTTCTTCGAGGTTGCATGCTTGTTACCAGGTATGTACATTGACTATAACCAGGCCCAACTGAACCACATCGAAGATGAGCTTCCTGCATTGATACCACCTTGCCACCTCCCCCACTGATGTTCTTTTCTCTGGTCTTCCTTGAGTCGGATCAAACTGCTGCCTCAATATTCTTTTTCAAACCACTCACATTACCTTTGATTTTCATTATGAAAGAGGCAGATTCACTAAATGTGTAGGTAATTCTAAATAAAGCACCATTATCTGTAATACCTACAGTAGTACATGAAACCGAGATGGAACTGTGCATTGGGCCATCCTTTCTCTGCAGCTTTCTGAAAGTACTTCAGTGCTTCGGCATAATTCTGGAAGATAATTGCACTCTTATTCATAGCTATATGTATAACTTCATGGTAACAATTGCCTTTTATGATTTTTTTTTAGAATATAGACAGTGCTTTATGTGATGCAGGCTAATTAGAATAGTGTCAGATATATAATACATTTGACTTTATTATGTTGGATACTACCAGGGAAGAATTATTTCATTGTAAATTATATATTTTTATACAGTGACAGTAGGCTTTTGTTGAATATTGGGGAAGGTCACTTGAAAGACAGATAAAGAAGATAAATTTCCCTATCAAAAAACCTTCAGGGGACAGATATTTCCAAGGCTATTTAGAATCTAAGATTCTAAGCTATAATTAGAGTTGCTATTCTTGTCATGGGCTTGTTCTTCTATGTCTCTTTGGCAAACAAAGATTTTACTGAATTATTTTATTCTCTATTATCAAATATAACAGTTCTGCCAACCAGATGATAGGGACTAATTCCTACGAATTAATGAGTGATCATGAATTTTACTCTATAAATTGCCAGAAGTATGTTGAAAAGGTAATAAAATTATTTGACTTACCACTGGAACTCCTTTTCCATAAAAGTAAAGGACACCAAGTCCATGAAGACCAATTGCATTACCCTGGAAGAATTTTAAAATCCCAGTCAAGTCCCAAAACAATTCATGACAAGGAAAATTACTTCAAAATCATTCAGGATATTTGAAATGCCCCCATCAAGAGTAATTAGAGTGAGGAGATAGCTCCGTAGTCTGAGCACCTGCCTGGCAAACACTTGCTCAGCAGGCACTTAGACTGCCAAGCTATCTCCCCAGCCCTTGGTTGATATCTTGATCATAGCCATTCTTTCTGGGCTACAATGGAATCTCAGCATTTTAATTTGATATTTCTCAAATGACCAGTGATGTTGAAGATTTTTTCATATATGTATTTGCTGTTCATATTTCTTCTGAGAAGTGTATATTCATCTCAGATGCCCATTTTTGGATTGGGTCTTTAAATTTGGGAGGTCTGGTTTTGTTTTGTTTTGTTTTTGAGTTTTTATATGTTCTCCATAGTGATCCTTTGTCTGAGCTGGTAAACATATCTTCGGACATGTGAGTTATCTCTTCACTATTAATGGTTTCTCTTGGTGTCAGTCAGTACTATTTTGTATTTGCTTTGTGTATGATTCTGCAGTAGGCACTGAGCTGGAGTAAGAGAGGTGAATGGTGAATGAAGCAGGAGAGTCTGTGAATAAGTGGGCTTTGAGTCACATTAAAAGGGTGTGTCAGGCTTCTTAAAGCCACATCAAATGTGCTGAATCTTAAGAGGAAGTTGTGAGTTCCAAGAAGTAGGGCACACAGCTGGTTGAGGCTAGTAATGGGACAGAATTGAGTTTCAGGGCAGTGGCCTTTGAGCTGCATCTTAAAGGCTATCTAGGAGTTTTCCAGAAAGGCAAAGTCAATCCTGTCAATCGTTGCCCACTTTGGTCAAAGAGGTTGACCTAAAAGGTCAAATAACATTAGAGGCTGTGTGGATTTCAGTCCAGCCAGGAAAGCACTGTGCATATGTGCTTCTTTGTCAAAATTCGACTGCTTGTAAGATCACTGATGTTTTCTTTTTCACTTGATGCTCAACTACTGCCTATTCTTTTGACTAACATTCTGAATACTGAAGAGATTATTTTGCATATTTAGTAATTGAAGATAATGGACAACTTACACAAGTTCAAATATATTGATAGTTCACAAATCAACCCCAGGTAAGGACTAAGCCCCACAAATGGCTTCCTTTTCTAAACTAAACACCTCTTCTTTCTGTCTTCTCTTATGCATTTCACTCTCAGGTGACCATGTAATAGGCCAAGAGTAGTCACTTGATTTTTCTTTCAGCAGATGTGTAGGTTTGTCTCACAGGTATTTCCCCAGGAAATTAATTTCTGATAGAAAATTCTCCAGACTTCTTCTTACTGTCTAAATTTTGCTATTATTGACGCAACCAGGATATACCTCACTGACATAAAGTAGCACAGAAAATAGAGAAGGTATATTTTAAATACTATTTCAAGATTCCAAACTTTGAGCCTGTGCATATCAAAGTGGACCCACTATCCTAAGAATTCTTAACTGCTCTCTTCTTACTTTTTTCCTGGCCACTTTTGCTTGTGGCTTCTATAAGTCCTGTACTCTGTGCTGGGAGTTGAAAGACCTAGTGTGACTAATTTGGCAAAATCTATAGGGCCTGTCTTCTACCTAGCTTCATTTAGATATTGAGGAAAATGAGAGGGAAAGCAAATGAAAGTGAGAGGAGAGATGGAAGAGGGCAAGAGTAAGAAAATTAGAATAGATGGGACACAGTGTTTTGCTTCTCTGAGGAAGTTCCTGGGAAACCAGAAGCTCACTGGATTAGTCATCAACAGTTGGGAGCCCAGAATACCTATTCCTTTTCAAGTATCTCCAGAAGCCATATCAGCAATGTAGGCCAGGTGATGGAGAGGGAGGCAGAGACCAGGCCAAACCAGAGCGTACCTGCCTTGTCTAAAGACAGCAGAGCACCAGCCACTTGTTATCACACGAGTTATAGTCATATGTGGTTAACTCTTGTCTTTTTTCAAAAAAAAAAGCAAAATGCATAATGTTCCCCCCATGTCACATGGGTAATACAACAAAATCATGACAAGGTTGGATGGAGGTACGATTTACACCATGGCATGAAACACCTAGTCATTGCACCAGTGAGCCATGAAAATATCTGAATTTTCACATTTTGATGTGAAGTTTACAGACTTTAAAAATATTTCTGAGCCAAATACAACATATGTGTAGGAAACCATCAGTATGTAGCTTCCTCACTAGGGCTTAAAAATGGTCTTACTTAGGCTGATAGAAATCTGGGAATAGTATTCATTTGCCAAATATTTAAATGAACTTAGCTATTGACTAGGACGTTGTCCTCCTTGAGATGATGAGACTTGGAACCAGACAGTAGGGAAGAAATCAGAAAGTAGGAAGCTGCAGGATAAAGAATGAATAGGGTAAAATTTAGAAGGAAGAGACTAAGTTACCCAAGGCGTATAGGACAGCTTTGGGGAAAGAAGACAGAGGATTGAGCATTGCTCTGAGGCTGAATAGGGTTTGGACTGTGGGACTTTCGAGGATAAAACAAATGTGAGGAGATGGAATTGGATCTGATGTGTCCAGAGCTGTGAGACAGAGCCAGAGGAGTGTCATCCAAGATGGGCTCAATGTCACATAAATATTTTGTTTTTACATAAAAAGTTTGCAAGTGAATAATACAAAAGAGGTAGCAAAATTGGCCATTTTGTGTCCTGACACAGGTATAAATTTCAAACAAAATTAAAAAGTAGGAGTTTGTGTCAGTACCCACCTTATGCCATTCAGAATAGCTGCCTTAAGTACAATTTTAGGCTTCCTTTGTAAAACAAAAACAAAAACCAGGAAGCTCAGGTTTAGCACATGTAAAACTGAGATCACTGCTAGCTACCAAGCTCTGAATAGTTAGGGCTAATTTATACACCTAATTTCCTGACATTCTTTATTATTATTATTTTTTAAATTTATGTGTTTAGTACAGGGTCTACAGGACCTTACTAAACACATCAGACTTGTAATGATCCTTTTGTTTTCAGCCTCCCAAGCACTGGGATTACAGGCATGCCCCACCACACCCAGTCTCAATTGCCCTGTCAGTGCGCCCCAGGGGTGGGCCCCACATGGCACCTGACATTCTTTGAGGCAGACAAATCAACATTATTTGCCAGATTATAAAAGGTTTTTTCAGATACCTCCTTTATGGCCTGTCCTTCCTGGTCCTCCTTATCTAATGGTGCTCCGGATAATTGTTTTGCTGAGCAATAGTTGTGCATGCATTACAATATTACAGAGGAGGGGGGTAGTACTAGCCTTCCCAATAATTTACATCACAAGGGCAATCCTGACGTGCTACTCATTTACAAACAGGTTCCTAAGAAGCATGCAGGCTTTTAAAGCCTGAGAATAGTTGAAAATGTTCCTCAATTTGAAAACATTTTTACTGCAAGTGTTGAACTATGAAATTCCAAGAGAATAAAATACTTCCTATTCTTGGGGATAGAAAATATATCAAGGACAGTTGCCAAAAGTTGATTGATGAGATGCTAGGATGAGAAAGTTGTTTATACATTAAAAGGATTTACAGTGCAGGAAAGTTGGGTAATTGTGCCGTTGATTTCTGCTGGTCTGCTGAAGGGAGCAGTTAATGCTTAAATCTTTTTTCTTTCCTTCTCCTTTTTAATTTCTTATAACTCCTCCCCCCAATTTTCCACACTTACAGCTGATAATCTAAACAACTAGTTGAAGACAATGTTGTGCAATATAACAAACATTGTTGAATTCCTATTATTTTGTTTAGTGAAATTTGGTATTATCTGTATTTTTTTTACTGTAGTCTCTTAAAAATTAAAAAAATAGATTTAGAGTAGCTTATTAATTTCTTTTTCTGATGCCACCCTCACAGAGCTGAACAGCAAAGGAAAAGATTTTAACACAGTCCTCCCACAGGATGTGAGGGGCCGTGGCTCCAGGATTCCCCAGATAACAGAATTCCCAGATGCCCTTATATGTTTGTACATAATATACACATATCTTCCCATATTCTCGAAATCATCTGTCAATATAAAGGCTATATAAGCAGTTATATGCAATTATTTAGGGAGTAATGACAAGAAAAGCCTGCAGATATTCAATACAGAGGTAATGTTTTGTTAAACTTTTGTTTCATAGTTGGTTGAACCCAGGGAGGTAGAACCTGGGGTGTGGAGGGCTGACCGCTACACCATTTCTATATTTGCTTTTAATTCCAATCATTTCTGCCTTGGATCTGCTTTCATGTTCATTCTACCTAATGGGCTTCAGACAGTGAAAGACAATAATGGATACACAACACTTACATGTGTCGGACACTGTTTTGAGCATTTTATAATGTGAGACACATATATACTAACTCCTTCAATCCAGACATCATCATCAGCCAAATTTTATATTTTCATCTTACAGGTGGAGGAAGGGAGGCACAGAAGGTTAAGTACCCATGGTCACACAGACACACCATTGTAGAGCTGGCATACAAGCCAAGGAGTCTGTCTCCAGAACCTTGTTTTTAATCACTGTGACATGGCTACCTGCCTAGGACAATGGGAGCTCAAATCTGACTGGAGCAAACTAGACCTTTCCTGCTTGGTTTTGTCCTAGGTTTATGGCCGTTAGCAGATGAGTTTTCCAGTCCTCTGCCCTCATCTCTTTCATTTCCCATTCCTGAGCCAGATGGCTTCAACTATTGCACAGGAGAGAGAAAAACTGACTCGTCTGGCCTCCAATCAGTCCCTGCTAGGGTGACACAAGTCACTACCCTTCCTCATGTATCAGAAACACATGTTTGTACCTCCTTCCATTTTACCTCTGTAGTTCATTATCAAAGTTACTGTGTTTCTCCAGGACCTAAAACTCCTGCTGGGCCCATTATCTGGGCTTGGGACTTTGAAGTCAACTCTTGGGCACCAATCTGCATATAATAAAAGCCGATTGTTTGTATGTGTTCATAGTAGTGGGTTGAGGACATACCTTATTAGCTGCCATGGAAAAGTATTTGAAGGCAGTAGCATTATTTTGTGGTGCAGCAGCATTCCCCTCTAAATACATCTAGGAAGAACAATGAAAAGAGAATGTAAAAAACAGAAGGAGCTGGGGGAGATGGAAATATTTGAAAACTTAAAAGATGTAATGTTGCACAGTGTTGTAGACGTAATAACTGACACTGAGTTGTACATTTAAAAATAGTAGATTTTAAGTTATTTGAATTTTACCTCCAAAAAAAAGCCAAGTAGCTAAAATTTTTTTCCCATAATTTTATTGAGAGAAAGTAGCTAAATTTAGAATCTACATATATCCTGAACTGACTTTGTAGATGGGCAAAGAAGTGGACCCTGTTTAGATTTTCTCCTGTTTCTTGCATCTAAATTATTGGATGTGGCACTTCCTGAAGTAGAGTATGAATCCACATGGTTACTGAAATAAATTGGCTACTGGGAGCCAAGGATCTGTGTTGGAAGTGGAGCAACATCGGTCTTTGAAGAAGAAAGGATTCCTCTAGCAAAGGATGCTAGAGGAATCCTCTATAAGGATACTCAGTAGTCATAGAGATCTCCCATCAGAAGTGGCATGAGGGTGGACCTTGGTCAGCTTTAGAGCTTGCTTCTCATTCTGAGGATAGAGGAAAGAGGCATCTGATTGATCTGAGAACTGTACCAGCCTTCAGTGCACTGGGTCTCCTATTACCTGCTGAGACTGTGGGCAGCTCAGAGCTCATAGACACTTAAGAGAAGAGCATAGGAAGTACATTTTTAAGGCTGTTTTTGATGCTTTACATTAAGGCATGATGTATGGAGATTCTTCCCAACATGTCACCTCAAGAATATTACCTCAGTGGGAGCCAAATGCCCCCTCAGCTGCTTCTGTGAAAGAGACCTCCAGTCTTGTCACCCTATCCTGAGTTCCATTAGCTGGTGCCATTCATTTCCTTCTCTCCCTCCCTCCCCATCCTTCCCTCCCTTCTTCCTCCCCCTCCCTCCCTCCCTCTCTCCCTCCTTCCCTTCCTCCTCCTCTTTCTTCTTCTTCTTCTTCTTCTTCTTCTTCCTCCTCCTCCTCCTTCTCCTTCCTTCTTCCTCCT
>NDGM011142925.1:0-17980 GCA_002564305.1 Octomys mimax | reverse complement strand
AAAAAAAAAGGAGGCTGGACTCATGAAAGGCATCTAGATCATGGGGAAATTGTTAGCAGCGGACAGTGATGAGCCCGCAGCTGCAAACAAGAGGGCCGCTCAGAGGCGGCGGCTCCCTGGAGCACACGCTGGGGCACACAGATGCCTTCTGGCCCCTCCAGTCTTGGCTCCCTGCATGCCATAACGTAAGCGATTCTCTTCGGAGGCATGCTGTCGCATCCTGCCACTTCTCCATTTACTGCCAACCAAACACTGAGTCTTGTGAAAAGTAAACCTCTCCTCTTGTAAACTGCAGTTGTGGGGTAGTTTGTCTCTGTGACAGGAAAGTGATTAGAAACATTTTGGTACCAGAAAAGTGGGGTCATCACTGCGACCTTATCTGGCCACCTATGTGGTTCAGAAACACAGGAACTGGTTTGTGGGAGGGACTCGGAAAGGTGTGGAAATGCCAGCTAGAATACTTTAAACCAGCTTAATGAAAGAGTCAGAACTCAACAGAGCAGAATGTTCATGGAAATCAGATATTAAAGCCATGCTTAGGAGATGTCACTTAGGAGCAAAGACTCCTTGGCTGTTGGATATGATGTCAAATATTATATTCTGGGATAAGAAAGATCTCTTTTTTTTGCATGGTCTAAAACTTTAGAGGAAGCTGAGATTAAGAGCAGCAGACCGACTACTCTGAAGGAAGAGATTTTGGAGCAGCCTAATGTTCATGCTGTGCTATGGGCACTTCTTTTATGGCGAGAGGCAGAAGTGAAAATTGATTTGCAAAGCTTAGAGTGTTGCTAACAAAGGAAATGTCTGAAGTATTGGGGCAAAGGAGAGAATAGTTGTTGAAAAGGTAAACATCAAAAAGAAGGCAACTGATTTGCATCAAGAAACATGAAAGATGCCTTGAAGGCATCTCAGGAATCAGTAAGACTCCACCCTTTCCAGACTCAGAGGCTTAAGTCCATAACGCTTTCACTGAGAAGAGGTCCCAAGGATGCCCTGAGCAGGCAAGGTCATCTAGATTAGGGTTCACAGTTATCAGTCAAGATACTCAGGAGCCTCTCCAGATGTGACTCAAGAGGGCACAGCTCTTGCTTGACCCGTGCCAGACCTTGGCATCATCCACGAGGTGCTGGTCTTATGGGTGCGCAGAATTCAGGAGATCCCAGGTCAGAGCGGTGTCAGCCAAGACTTTACAAGAACTTATATGTTTCTGAAACAGCAGTGCATGAAGGTGGGAAAAGGAGGCACAAGTACACAGAGATCCCGGGAAGTGCTGTGACTTTGCCCTGAGTCTCAGAGATTAGCCTGGAGTTGGACGTTTGAAACATGCTGGGGCTTCTAAAGTTAGACTGAATGTACTCTGCATAAAGACGCGAATCCGAGTCTTCGGGCGACCAGGGGATATCTCTGCTGCAAGTCTAGGGTGTGCCTCCAGGTCCTCACGGGTTCAGAGGCAAGACTTCTGAAGCAGACAGGATCGCGGGACCCACGATAGTCATCCGGGGATGACTATGCTGGGGAGTTCACCCTGAATGTGCAGTCAGGAGGCGAGGCGTGGCCAGAAGCAGTGGGCACTGCCAGATGACCTGGCAGGGTCTGCGGCCCCTCGCCCTCTCCTCTCTTCATTGCCCGGATTTGACTACCGTGGTGTAAGCTGCTTTCCTGGGGGCAGGCCCTGCCTTCACGCCATGTGAGCGTCTGCACCTGCTGAGTACAGAGAGGACGCGGGAAAGCCCCTTCAAACTGTTGACCTTGGCTATTTTGTTACAGTGAGGAGAAAGCACCTGAAGTAATGATGTTTTTTCTTTCCCTTCTTTCTTCCATGCCTCCTTTCATCTCTCCCTTCCTTTTGTTCCTTCTTTATTTTTTCTATTTCTTTCTTATATTATTTTCTGTCTTTCTTCCTAATTTTTGAGTTAATGTGGAAAATACATACATTAACCTAACCTTTACTGCTATCAAAATGAAAGACAATATAATCTGGTGGTTAGCAGAAGTAACCTTCCGATCAAGTAATTTGAAATCAAACTTGTACCTTTTCTTTTAGCAATAATGTGATAAGGATTATATATTTACTCTTTCCAAATGGAAACTTCCTCACCTGTGAGAACATCTATGCAGTAATATTGTTACAGGTATATTAAGAAAGCAAACGCCTATATTATAGCCATGTTAGGACAAATATATTAATTACTATATGAAGTACCGTTATCAGACTGGGTGGCCACGTGAAACTTAATAAATGGCAGGAGACTCTGGGCCACTTCATGGTTGGTGGTGGTCATAGTAGTGTCAGTGGTGGGTATTATGCCTTGTTAAGTCATGAAAGCACATATGGAACCCTGGGGGCACCACATTGGCCCTGAAACCAGGCGTGGTGGTGCATGCCAGTAACCCCAGTGCTGGCGAGGCTGAGACAGGAGGGTGCTGTGAGTTTGCACTGCATAGTGAAACCCTGTGCCCAATAAAAAATCCAATATTCAAGTTAAAATTGAGTTATAATGTTAAAATATAATAGGAAACCTGAATGTAAACTTATGACAGTAAAGTTAATGAAGGATTACAGGAAGTATAAAAAGTAGAAAACTTTTCCTAATGCATTACAAAAATTAAGCAGATGTTCTATGAACATTGATTACAGCTCTCTGAAGTTCAGCTTCCCTAGGTTAGCAGGATCAAGCCGCGGAGATCCTCAGAGAGCAGCCCCAGTGAGTTTTGGGGTTATAGGCTCCAAAGCAGCAGATACTCTTTGTGTCTGTGGACTGAGCCACCAAACCTTAGCTAAGCTTTCTTATCAGCCTCTTGGAAAGCAGGGAGAGGCGTGTCCATCAGGTTGCTTGACAGCACTGAAGATTCTCCCTTTCTCATAAATAGGTGCCACGTTCTTTCGATGGCACCTTTCTTCTAGAAGCCCAGTGAGTGCTAGTATGGGCGAGACCATGATGCTGTGCGCACGAAGCGCAAGGCTGTGGGTGTGGGGAGGAGCGGACTGTGCCCCAGCAGTTATCTTCCTCTCTCCAGCTGTGTGCTTTCCACAGGCACTTGAGTTCTAGCCTTCCATTTTCACAAACACAGAAATGTGTTTTATTACTACTTATTAAAATTTTAAAAACTATAGCTGCTTAAAGAATGCTTTGATGTTATGAAGCTAATCATCAACATTATATTGTTTTCAAAACAAGTCAATATACAAAGGATGTCAATAATTCCCTATTATCCCAAATCCCTAACAAGCATATGGGCTTGAGGCTGACAACTTTTACTCTAGTAATTTCATCTGCTCAGCTTACCTACATAATTCTGTGATCTTAGGATATTTAAAAGTTTCTTTTAAAAGATTTAGTTTCTTATTTATTTGGTACAGGGTCTCACTATGCAGCTTGGACTTATGGTGATCCTCCTGTCTCAGGGCTGGCATTGCAGGTGTGCATGCACCTTCACTCCCAGTTTCAGGGCTGGCATGGTGTACTCAGGGTTCTGGGTTCTGGCCCTGCAGGTGGTATCAGGGATCAAACTCAGGTCCTTGTGCTTTCCGGCAGGAACTTAGACCACTGAGCTTTCTCCCCAGCCCTAAAACTTTCTCTCAACTTTTTCTTGCACTTTTATAGGGTATCATATAAAAATACATGAAATGTCATTAGACAGAGTTCTGAATCAAGTGTTTTGTCCATTGTTTATCTTTGTAGTATGTTATAGCTTCAAATTTACAGTGAGCTTTAGCCAATCTATATAATTTTATGTTTACAACATAGTGAGTGTAAAAAACTTGGACTTGGGAATTGGACAGAACTTTTCCTAGTCTTGATGATTTATATTCATTGTGTGACCTTAGAAGAGAATACTTTGTGGCGTGGCTTCATTGTATAACTGTTTATGATCTTGAAATTTTTAAATGTGTATTTATCCATAGTTTCTGCAGTGCTTGCCTCAATCTTTTGCAGTACACTGAGCCCCTCTCACTCAAAGAGGACACTGAAGGTGCTTGCGTCGTCCTTTTCCCCTCAGCATCGCCAACACTGTGGGTTCCCTCAACTCGAGCCAGCAGAGCTGCCAGCTCAGGTTATCCCGTTCTACTCTGAGCTAAGCTGTGAAGCATGAGGCTTTGTGCTGACAGCAGCTGAGTAGATGGGAGCTGTAGGACCAGTCAAATCGTCTTGAGGTATTCATAGGGCCTGGCCATCCTGCATGCATAGCTGTTGTTCTTTAGAAATCATATTCATGTCAAAATATATTCAAAAAAATTTGTTGTTTGTTTGTTTGTTTGTTTTGGTGGAATTGGGGATTGAACTCAGACCCTTGAACTTGCCAGGCAAGCGCTTATTCAACTGAGCCATCTCCCCACCCCAATGAAATTTGTTGATACAAATGTGAAACTACTTTTATATATTTGAGGTTTTGGTTTCAAAACTGCAGTTCACACCTTCCTTAACATCTGAATTTATGTGTGTATGCATGTATAGGTCTATCTGTGAGTGTGTGTGTGTATTACATATATATGGAAGTATTAAATATATGCAGTTTTAGCAAATTGCATGATATGTATTTTAATCTGCCAATATTTCTGAAACTAAGCATTTTGATGTTGTATTTTTATTTATACTTTAGAGATAATAATTAGTTTTACATCCTAAATATTTTTGTGTTATTTATAATTTTGTGTACTTTATTCTTTTGCTTCATAGATAAAATGGGCATGGATTTAGACCCAGTTTTGCAATCTATAGCTAGATTATCTTGAGTAAATTTCCTTAATTCTCTTAGCTTCAGTTTTCTCAATGGATTACTGTTTGTCATTACTTAGGTCAATTGGTGAGTAAAATGAAGCTGAATGTAATTGTCTAAGTCTCAATGCTTCCATTTTTTTAAAAAAATTAAACTTATTTCATTAAACTTGAAAAGCCTAAGTAATACCAAAGAGGGAAGAAGGTAGGAATAATACCTCTATTGGTATTAGACTTATACCTTAGTTGCATTCTGTGTGTGCCAACATGCCAACCACCTTTGTGTTAACAAGTCAATCTGTTTTATGGACTTAAATCATTGTATAAAGCCTAGGATTATTCTTTCAGTCCTATTTATTTGTTTACTTTGGTGATGGGAGAGACAAAGGAAGAAGAGATACAAAAGATATTTTTTTCCATAATTTTATTGAGAAACAAATAGCAATGAGAAAGTTTCAAGCCAAACTGGTAGGACAGTTTCAATAATTAACACATTGCATACATTCTTCCTAGTGGTTAAGGGAATTAAACTTTGATGGTGTCTTTCATACAAGGTTACAATAAAATGTCTTAATGCAAGGTAAGCTCTTAATTGGTGGGAGTCACAAAGCCAGCCCTTACCTGCTGCTTTTTACCCGTTCTGACACAATAACCTTAATCAAGAAACAAAACTCATAAAGAACTGCCGAGGGACGTGATCCTGAAAGTTTTCAAAGCCTGTCCACACTTCTGTGCCTTGCCTCTCCTAGTAGTGGCTGTCCTTGGCCGGCCTCACTGTAAACCATCACTTACACATGAGGAGCTGGAAAGCATAACTGTGTAGCAGGAAGAACAAAGCTTTGTCCTGAATTTGGATCTGAAACAGAAGAACAATATTTTTTAATTTAAACAAGGAAATGCAAAAGAATTAGACTGCATTATTTTCTCCAATATCAGAAATTGTGCAGAAATTCTACATTGTATGAAACTGGAGAACTTAATGGTAGAATGAAAACAATAACATTGTGTTCCTGGAGCTGAATTATAACTGGAAGAATGAGAGATTATTGAGTTATCACCTATAATCTACTGTAGACATAGTTTTAAATGTATGCTATTATTAAAAAATTCATAAACTTCGTATCTGCATAGTCATAGCTGTGAATAACAGCATTTTGAGTAGTAAATAAAACAATGTAGTAAAACAGGAAAATAGTCTTTTCTATTCACACATAATGGAAAGAAATAGATATGAAATGTGTTATTTATAATAGATGTGAATCAAGTGCCATTTCTACTGCACTATTAACTTGTTTATTTGTTTTGGTTTGTAAAGTACACGAGTAAAGTGGAAGATGTTCTGCATCTTTCAGTGAGCTTGTGGACCCTGGATAAGTTTTGTAAATGTTTTTTCCTTTAGCACACGTTCGTAGTGCATAGTGATTACCTCCATCAGGCAGTGTCGGCACATGTGCACAGCACACCTAAAGTCTAGCAACACAGGCTCTCAGTGAAGGGATTTCCACAAAGACAGGTTCTTCTTCTTTATATAACAGCTTTGCTCCAAATTCCCTTTTAATTGAGACTTGACACTAAGAAAAATATGATTATACTCTGTACTTCTTGTTTAAAGAAAAAAGGTCATTGCTTTTTTGTACATTGTAATCACATTAAAGTTTAAGATTCTGTTTTCTAAATGTTCTTCAAGGCTGCTTCTTTTTATCTGAAGTAATAAATGATTTAATATTGTGAGTGATGGAACAAACAAGAAATAAAAGGTTACCAGGTTCACCACATAATTACAGTGATGAATGTCAAAGCCATGCACTCAGCATCCTCAGCTCTTGTCTGGCACCTCCTTTTACGTCTCACTTTGCTACGTAGAAGCTGTCTAGCTCTTCTTCTCAACTTAAATTTGTGCATTTTGTATGCAATTTGGCATTTTGCAAGCATAAGAGTCTAAGCACTGTTGTGCTGGCCACCATTGTCCTTAAACTCTTCCATGTCTTCTTCCTGTTTACTTGGAGATACAAAACACCACCCAACAAAGTACAAAATTTTATTTCTGTTAGATGCTAAGAAGTTGAGAGGGACAGTCTGGTAGGTCCTGTGACACAGGACCTGTGACCTGACTGGGGAGGGCAAGGAAGACATATGTAATTCAAAGAATGACTAGAGATTGCATACGCCACGTGGGATAGCCGCGGTGATGGGCAGAAATGACTCTCAGAACCCACAGCAAGAGCAATCATGGACACAGGTGGCAGCCTGTACCTCGATGTGTCCAAAGTCTCCTGTGCTCATGGGTAGGTCTCTGGGTGGTGGCTGGGCCTGGAGAGAGTGGCAGTAGACGAGTCCTCCGATGAGGTGGCACCTGCATGTGATACTGGGAGCTGAAGCCTGGTTCGAAGCAGTGGGTCACTGAGGTGAGCACCGCAAGGTTCTCCGTGTTCCTCGCTGCTGTGTTATGAGCTCGGAAACACCCTTCTACCACGTGCTGTGCCTCAGAGCCAGCAGACTATGCGCGGAAACCCTACAAGCTGAACCAAAATAAATGTTTCCTCCAGGAAGTTGAGTCTGTTGGGTACTATCTCAGGGTGGAGAAGCCACTAAGGTAAGATGTGTGCTAGAAAACAGAAGTGGCCAAAGCGGAGAGAACTGGAAAACGTGAGGCACGAGAAAGACTTTACAGAGACAGCTGGGAGCAAGTCATGCAAGACCTCTTTCTGTGTAATTAAAATTTGGCTTTAGGTACAAAGAAAAAACGCTGAGGCTTTTCAAATCAAGGTTTGACTGGGTCTGGGGTGCCTGTTATGAAGGTCTTGCAGCCTGCGCAGAGAAGAATGAGCAGTGAGGTTTGAACTGAAGTAATGCTCCTCAGAGTCACGTAAGTTACGCTTGCGCTCATCCTATGGCTCTTGCGTGAAACATTTCCGGCAGGTGATCCCTGAAGACACCCACTAACTTGGTCCTCAATGTCACAGATTGTTTCCCTTCTGTAAAGCACAACCGCAAGCGCTATTTTATACTTAGTATCAACATTTCTAAAAGCATCGATACATTCTGTCAGTATTGCCGGTTAGGAGACAGCACCTTACCTGATGTCACTAGCTTCAGAACTCGGGCAGAAGGCACTTTCCTTGTAGAAGTCAGTGAACTAGATTATACTGCGTCCAATCCCATCGATTCACTTTTGTTTGGCCCCTTTTAGCTTCCCAGTACTGGATGACAAAGAACACTCACCTCACCAAGTTTACTTTTTCCTGATGGGAAAGAGTGGTTCTTCAAGACCCCTCTTATGTCTGCTGTTCCAAAACCCTTCCACAGGAAAGTATAAAGATTTGAGTACACAGCATAATATGTTCAACTTCTGTTGACATGAAATCTTTCAGTAGCAGTATCTTTTTATATCTACATTGAAGCATATAACTTGCACCAAAATATATCAAAAACACTGTGGAATCTTACTCATCAGCAGAAATCTGAAGATAGACTTTACGCATGGAAGAGTTTTGCTGAGAGTTGGCCCTGCTCACGGCTGTACAGCAGTGGAGTCTGGGAAATCAGAGGTGCGTGTGGGCCAGAGGCAGTCAGGTCTGCCGTGACATGGGGCAGTTAGGGAGGTGGAATGACTCAGTACTCAAGAAAGCTTAGCGCATCTGTGGCCTCTGCCAGCTCCTCAGTTCCTGACGGGATCGAGGAACCAGGCAGAGCTGTGTTTGAATGATATGCTTGTCTATGAAAAGGCATCTTCTCACCCAGAAGAATAAAACAAGAAAAATTTACTCAGTTGTAGATGGAATAGAAGAATTTATAGATTTTAGTGGACCTTTAAAGTTTATGTAATCCAATTATCTTTTTTTACTGACCTTTTAAATTGTAGCCTGAGTTATGCTTTAGAGAACAGAAAAAATAATTCTAAGAAAGATGGATGACATGGTCAAGCCATTAAGCTAGATTTCCAGCGTAAGTCTAAACGTTTTTGGAAGTCAAGCTCTTGAAGTGTTAAGATTTTCTTACACATGTGCTTTGTCAATATCTTAGCACTGCTGGATTTTTCTTTTCGTGTCAGGTTATACACCCCCAAATGCTATAAGTTTTTTGTTTGTTTGTTTGTTTGTTTATTTGTGCACCACCAGGGATTGAACTCAGGGCCTTGTGCTTGCCAGGGATTGAACTCAGAACCTTGTGCTTGCCAGGCCGGTGCTTATTATGCCACTGAGCTACCTCCCTGGCAGGTTTTTTTGTTTTTTACATACATTTTCTTTGTTTTATTCTTACTTCTTGTCACCCATTCTGGTTACTTAGAAACAAATTGAACATGGAAAGCCCTCCAATTCAAGTAAAATAAATATGTAAGAGATAAAATAATCTGTAAGTGTGTAATAGTGTGAGAAATTAAATTTCACTTAAATTACAAAATGTAAACATCAGTATTAGAATTTCAGGAGTTCTTTGATAATTATCCATTTGATAATTTATGTCTGAGTACAGTCAGATGACATAAGAAATTACAAGCTGTATTTTCTTCTTGGTAGAAATAGGAAACTTGCTTTCTAAATATATCTTGGAGTTTAGCATGAAGCTAATCGGAGCTCTTCTGGCTCAGTTTTCTGCATTAAGGAAAAAGGTGTCTATGGTATATCCATACACAAAATATTGTTTAGTGACTATTAGTTTTCCAGGCCCTATGCTATCTTCTGTATCCTGATAATAGTCTCCCAACACCCTGAGCTGGAGGGATTCTTTGGTCTCATGAGGACCCTCAACTCTCTAACCTTCCTTACCTTTCATGTCCAACATCTCAAACACTCTTTCCCACTTTATTCATCTCACCTTTCAAATACAGTGTTGGAATCACCCATCAGCATATCTTTACTCTCCTTTGTACACTGTTCCTGCCACCGACTTTGATCCCAGAGCTCTGGCTGTGGCTGACCGCAGTCCAAACACGCCCTGCTGTTTCTTATGCCCTTCGGCATCACTGTGCACCTCCTGTGGCTCATATTCATCGCCTACCATCCTCACAACCACACCTTTTAATCAGTAGATTCTCCCCTGACTGAGATGACAATTTCTTTCCTTGCTCCTGTTTTCTTAAATGTGAAGTATTTCTCCAATGATGCTGACTCTTTCTTCATTGAGAAGATGAGAAGAACTTCCATTATTTTAAATCTTTTATCAGTAGCTCTACCAAGTTCCCTGAAATTCTACTCTTATATTTTGCTTTCCTTCATACTCAAAGTGTGCAAAATCCTAGAGAATATGGTCTGAGTGAAAGACTCCCTGTTTTCATGCAATGTACCACCTAACGGGGATTGTAGATATTAAACTGATGACTGTGTGATTTGATGTCAGGAGTGTAAAGAAGATGTCGCCCACTCCCATTCACTAGCCATGTAAAAGTTGTTGAAACTAAATACTAAAGTATTGAGAAATAGTAGTAGGCTGGTGAGATCGCTCAGGAGACTAAGCACCTGCTTTGGCAAGTGCAGGGACCAGGGTTTGATCCTCGGCCCTGCATGCCTCACTGGCCCCTCCCCTGGGTGTGCTGAGCTGGTAGCTCAGTCAGGGCGTGGGGTGCACACTTGTAATCCTAGTTCTGGGGAGGCTGAAACAGGAGGATCACTATGAATCTGAGCTGCAGAGTGAGACCCTGTACCAAATACATAAATGAAAGAAATAATAGCAATACAAATAGGGTCATAGCAGCAGCGATAACTATAAGTTTTAAAGAAGATGACATGCACGTACTTTGTAACTATAAAGTATTTTTACATGATTAATAGCATTGGTCTGGCAGAATCAGGCCCATGGGAGCAGCTGCTTAGTCTGGGCATGCGCTAATCCTATGGAGGCTGGTGATGTGGGCTTTCACATGAATTCTAACACAGATGTAGCTTCTTATCTTGTGCTATATGGCACTCCTGACTGATATATTCCAAAAGTAGGTTGTTTTAATGTTCAAGGTTTGTGTCTCATCATCTTCACTTTGAGGATTATCCTAATTTTATAACTCTCAAAGCACTATTAAAAACTTATCATTAATCCTGTAATAACCTGTTCAAATATTATTCTCAGTACTCTTTGTCACTTAGTCAGACCTTCCATGTTAAAAAGACCTATATTTTGCTTTCATCTCAATGAGTATTATATTGTATTGCCTTTAATTTTTTTTATTCCCTACTCATCACTTTTAAATGTCACTCCTTCATTACAGAGATCCCCCAACGTGAGAGTTTTACATTTCATTTAAGTGCTGTCCTTCCTTTTATTTCCTTTCCTATCCAAGACTTTTGCAGAAAGCATAGCATAGTAAGAGGGTCAGGGAGATAGCTCAGTAGAATAAGCACTTGCCTAGCAAGCACAAGGTTCTGAGATCAATCCCCGGTACTGCAAAAAAAAAAAAAATGTATAGCATAGTCCATAATGAACTAAGCTACTATGGTTATATGTCTTTTTTCAGTACATTTCCTTCACCCAACTCCAACCATCTTCATCATAATGAGATCGTTGGGAGCAAGGAGCACATGTAACATGTAGTTCCTTTCCATGCCGGAATGATGCTAGGACATTAGAAATACTATGCAAGTATTTGTAGGAAGTATGGTGTTGTGGTTTCTTTCCTAAAGGATCATGAACTGGTCCCCAAAGCAACAGTACCTAGAAACAGTACCTAGAATTTTTCCAAGGTGGAGCCAAGCAATGATTGAATTCTGGGTGCTTTGCCTTCAGAAGAGATTCATGCCCATCTTCTGTGGCTGCAAGGTGATGCCCGGAGTTGCTGCTTGCACTTGGCTCCTTGTCGTGAGGTGCTCTCCACTCTCATGTGTGCTCTGGTGCCGTGATATTGCAGTCTGCCCTCGCTGGGCATGGCTATCCAAGCTGGGACTTTCAGCTGCAAACTCATGAGCAGAACTCTACATCTTTTCCTGATAAAGAACCGAGTCTTGCATATTTTGTTATATCACAATGAATGAGACTAAGAGATGTATATAAGAAGGCAGGACCAAGAAAAGTTCTCCCATTTACTCATCACAGCCCTGTTGAACACTCTGTCTGGCAATAAGAAAAGTGCGGAGGATAAAGAAGAAGAACAGTTTCAAAATCCTAACTTTTGACACCTATGTTCTGATGGTGAACTGGCAGTGAACACTGATGAGCCCTAATGGGCTGTGGCAATGAGGGACAGGTTAGACCCCGGCTTAGATCAGGCTCTCGGAGCAGGTGACACCAAGAAGAGGCCTCTCAGGGGATGAGATGCAAAAGGCCAGGGAGCGACATGAATATCTGCAGCCAAGGACGGATGTCAGGGGAAATAATACAGAGTGCTCCACAGAGAAAAGAGGCCCCTGGAGGGCCGTGAGTGGGAGAGCATGATTGTCTGATTATCTCGACACATACTCATAACTAAAACATAGAATATGTTAATATAAAATGCATAACACACTATTTCACTAATTAGTTACTGTTATCAATTTTGTGCGTTTTAGCCAAGTGAGGTGTGTGCAAAGCAAACATTTTCCTTGTTGCAGATGCTACGTTTCTAGATGAGCTAAAGAGCTAATGAACTTGAACGACACATTGCCAAAAGGGATTTCTTACGTAAGAGCGCTGTCTTTCTGTGGGACTCAAGGGCAACAAACCCGGTTATTAACATTAGCAGCTTCTCATTTCTGAATATCTTTTAGGAGGCAAGGGCTCCAAAACGGGATTCGTCTGTGTACTTTACCTAATGTTCTTGAATAAGATCAATGCACATCCGGTTTGCTAAATATATCCACAAGCTCTCTCCCTGATGCAAATAACTTACACATTTTAATAAAATCTTTCATTTCCTTCTTATGGCTATATTTAAAGTGTACTCTTTTAGAATTCTTAATTGTCCCCCAGACTTGGCACCATGCATTCTTCTTAACCTAGATACAGTTAGGAAAACAAGCCAAAAACAGTTATATTTGAAATAGAAGTACTTTTAAACCAAGAAGTTTAGAAGACTACATGAGCTCTCAGCATTCATTTTATACCCACGTGTCTTTTAAAATGTTATCACCACATTTCCAGAACTCTCCAGAGGGACAAAATAAGTCACAAGTGCTTTACAAAAATACAAGAAAGGGTCGGCTAGATGGCTCAGAGGACTAAAGTGCCTGCTTTGGCAGAGCGCAGTGGCCAGGGTTTGATCCCGGCCTTGCCATGCCAGTCCTGTCCCTGGGGCGCGCTGAGACAGCGATTGAGACTGGGAGTGGTGGCGTGAGCCTGTAATCTCAGTGCTTGGGAGGTTGAAAATAGGAGGATCACTATGAGTCCGATCTACGTAGTGAGACCCTGTAGGCCCTGTCCTAAATTCATTAAAAAATAAAAATACAAGAAAAATTTACCCTGAAGTGGGAGTATCAAGAACAAAGGGGTGTAGAACTTTCTCTCTGATAATGACAATGTCCTAGAAACATGTGTCCTTTAGTTTTTTTGTTTACTGTATCATGATTGATTTAGTGTTAAAGTTTTTGTGTGATTTATTGTTAACAAAGTAAGATGCGATGTTAGGAGTTTGTTTTCCTCAGCCATAATTTTATTTTGAGATCAAGCTGTTAGAGAAGACCATGGAGAGGCTTCTTGCTCTTCTCCAGTTTGCCTGTTTCTGCCCACAGTGGCCTTTTGCAAACTGTGGCCACTGGCTGTGACAGCCTGACCCCTGCAGCCAGCACGCAGGCGTGTAGCCCCGTTTACTCCGCTCCTCATTTGCATGTCCCAGGTCTGCTTTTCATTCCCACATTTTGTCATTTCCCATATATTATAAATGGACCCATACAAAATATGCTCCAAGTGGCTTTTGCACTTAGCACAGTTCTCTGGAGATTTACGTGAACTGTTGGCTGTATCAGTTGCTCATTTCTTTTTAATTGTAGGACAGTATTTCATGGCATGGATTTGCCACCTATTAAAGTCTAACCACTCACCCATGGAAGGGCATCTCTGATTCCAATGTCTGACTTTGAAACATAAAGCTGCTATACATATTCCAGTACAGATTTTTCTATTCATCTATGCTTCAACTTTTCTAGAATATGAATAATCACTAAGAAGACAACAATATGCAATGTATTAATTATTGAAACTGTCCTACTAATTGGTTTTGAAGCTGTCTCATTGTTATTTGTTTCTCAATAAAATTATTAATTTTTTTTCTGGATACACACTGAGTAGTAAAACTTCTGGACTATGTAGTACAAGTTAGTATGATGCTTCTTTTTGTAAGACACTTTCCATACTGTTTCGAAGGTGGCTGTACTATCTTACAGCCTCACCAGTGCTGTATGCTTGCATAAATGCCTCCTGGTGTTTCTCCTTTTCTCCGCCCTATTAAGTGGATAGTGGAATCTCAGTGTGCTTTCAATTTGAGTTTCCTTGGTGGGTAATAATGTTGCAAGTCACACTGAGTTTGCCATCAGTCTGATGTTGCGTATGAAATGTCGGCCCAGCGCTCTGCCCACGTTATGGTAAGAATTTGTGTAACTGCTGAATCTGAAGCACACTTCTATACTCTAGATTGTGCTCTGCCCTGGCCTATGTGGGGTTTAAATGCTTTCTTCCCATTTGTAGCTTTTTAAAATTTATTTGTTTTTTATAATCCTCTTAGCAGAGTCTTATACAGCTCAGACTTGAATTTTGGTGGAGTCCCACTTACCAAGCTTTCCTTTTTTGAGTCTTACTTTGACCATCACATTAACAAACTGCTATCCCCATTTTAGAGCATAAATCTTTTTTCTTTTTTGTAAGATTTTATTAATTTTAGATGTTATCCAAAGTGCGGGATTATATATAAAGCATGTGGTTCTTTTTTTCCTTTGTCTAAGGAATGATAACCTAATATATCACAAACTGAAGAACTTGTTCATTCCCTTGAACTGCTTTAACATTTTTGTCAAACAGAGGGACAGGTCTGTGTATTTCTCTTAGTCTCTGTTCTGTTCTCTGAACGTGTATGTCTGTACTTCTGCCCAAAGCAAGTGTTTTTCGTTTTGCTTTGTTTTTTATGTATTTGGTAAAGAGTCTACAGGGTCTATAGGGTCTCACTACATAGATTGGACTCATAGTGATCCTCCTGTTTTCAGCCTCCCAAGTGCTGGGATTGCAGGCACGCACCACCACGCCCAGTCTCAGTGTGCCCATGGGTGCGGCCAGCACAGCATGTGGTGCCAGGGATTGAACACCTGTCCTAGCACATGTCTAAGCAGGCACTTTAGTCCACTGAGCTATCAGACTGGCCCCCAAATCAAGTGTGTTTGATGGCTCTAACAATATGATAAACCTTGAAGTTTTATTGTAGACTTTTTATTCTTCATTTCCAAAGTCATTTTTGTGATTTTAGTTTCTTAGCCTTCCTTATAAATTTTAGAATTATCTTGTCTATATCTACAAAATCCTATGCATGTCATTAAATTTGCATGTAAATATTTCAACTATTTTTAGCGATTAATAAATAGCATACAGACTTCTTATTTTTTGGTTTTTGCTCACACGTTGCTAATATATAGACATGTATCAGATTTTTTGTGTTGATCGTGTAGCATGCACCTTTGCTGAACACTTCTTAGCGTGAGTACTTTTGTAGATTCTTTCGGATTTCAAGACACTCACACCATTTCCAAAAGGACAGATTTATTACTTTGTCCCCAATGTTTACACTGTTTGTTTACTTCTAGCAGTTTGTTGAATAATAATAAGAGTCAACCTCATTGTGTTGTTTGCAGTATTAGAGGAAAGTGTGTGAATCTTCCAAGAGTGCATTAGCTGTGCATTTCGCTGGATAATTCTTCATTAGCCCGAGGAAGTCCCTCTACCCCATTCCTGTACTCCCAGCACTATTGCCTTTATGTATTGCATTTACATTTCTGCCAAATAATATTTCTTCATTGATTGATTGATGTCCCTAGATAAACACGGCTTTGTCATGGAGTCTAATTTGCATATGTTGCTGAATTCTCTACGGTAATAATTGTTAAGTATTTCCATGGTTATTCTCATAAAGAATATTAATGTGAAGTTTTCTTTCTCTTTTTGTGGTAGCTTTTATTTCAGAAGAATATGGGCCTGTACATTTATTTCTTTGTCTTTATGAGTTTTATATTATGAAGCCTTAATATATGTGTGATATTGAAATTATCTATTTCCATTTGAGCCAACTGATACCAAGCTTTGCAATAAACTAATTCTTTTCTTCCAAGTTCTAAAGCTAGTTATATATTCTTTATTTTTATTGATACTTACATTCTATTCATTATATTGGTAATTCATGTCATCTACTTTTGCTTTTTTCCTGTGTTTCGATTTGTCAAATTTACTGATTTGTAAAATACATTGCTATCTGTTGCACTGGTTTCCTTCATGATATATATTTTATCGATTTCTGTTATATCGCTCTCCTGTCCCTCTTTCTGCTTGTTTTGCACTTATTTGCTCTTCTTTCACATCTAGCTTACGTCGCTGATTGGAGAGTTCTCCGCATCTCCGTTGCAATCACTTACTCTGACACATTTCTGCGCTGTTGGCAGCACCCCCACTCTGATATGCCATATTTTCAACTTAACTTAGTGCAATGACCTTTTTCTTCTACTTTTACTTCATATTTAATCTCTTGGTTATTTAGCAGTGTGTTTCTTAGTCTCTGATTGAAAAATTTCCTGCTATTTTTCTGTTATTTAGTTTGATACTTCTGCAGCCGAATGGAATCTGCATGATCACAGGTCCTTCCAGTCAGCTGTACTTCCTTTTCTGTCCTGATATTTGTTCCAAGAGCATTTATAAAAGAAAAAAATTATTTTGTTGGTAGATTGCATTATCAAATAGATCTTGTAATTCGACGTTCTGTTCACTTCTACAATAATCTTGTTGATTTTCTTTCAAGTTGTTCTGTCCATTGTTGAGAAAAAGATGCTGAAGTATTTACAAAATTATGCCATTGTCCATTTTCTTTTAAAATCTTTCACTTTTTTATTCATGTTATAAGAAGATATATCATGCATTGCATAAGTATTTAGGAATGCAATATTCTTCTTATTTTTGTAAAATTCCCTGATCTGTCTCTGGTATGTATCTTTGTTTTGAAATCTAACTGCTAATATACAAAAGGTGTTCTATACTCTTACGCTTATGTTTACATAGTTTATTTTCCACATTTTCATTTTTAATACACCCATACATTATTTTTGAAATGAGTTTCTTATAAACAGAATTTTGTTGGATCATTTTATTAATTCTCTCTAACAAATCATTCTTTCAGTTGGTATATTTACACCTCTCACCTTCAAGGCTTTGTGATATCTTATGATTAATTTTATTACTTTTTCTCTTAATTTTCTAAAACTAGTTTTCATTTTTATGCTTTCTGTTTATGCTTTTCTGTCAATTACTTGAACAATTTCATGAATTCTTTTTTGCTTTGTTTATACGTTGCTAAGTGCATCCACTTGTATAGTTTTAGTGGTCATTCTGAGATGTCTATCTTAGATATGTCTTACCACATTCTCTAGTTTTATCATGTTCCAAATTCAAGCAGACTGGATAAATATTGCCCCCACCAATGTTCAGTTCTTAGTCCTTGCTTATAATCATTTTAAATATTTTCCTTATATTTATTTACAACCACGCAGCACTAGCACCATGGCTTGTACCGGGACGCTCTCCCAAAGCCTCATGTGCTCGTAGGTGGGCTCTTTGGAGGTGGTTAAAACTAGAGTGTGTGAGATTGGGATTAAAGTTCTGTGGTATAAGATTAATTTGCTCATTGGCTTCCCATAGTTTTGGGTGTGGACAACAGATGTGCCACTAGGGTGAGGGGTGGCACCAATCTGTAGATTTGTAGCCTGGGTGTAATATGAGAGGATGGGAGATAGCAGGCCTCCTTTGGCTCTGCTCTGAGCTGTTCTTCCTCTGTGTTGTGCATCTGCTGTGCCACTCTGCCTTGGAGCCAGCCAAAAATGGGTTGAAACCTCTACAAACTGTGAACGGAAATAAAAATTTCCTCATTTAACTTGTGGGTGTCAGATATATTATCTTAGCAACGAGAAAAGTAACTAAGACAACCATGTCACTTTCTTGGTTTCAACTATCGTATGGGATTTAAGAAACTGAAGAGGAGGAGAAAAAAAACATTTCTTTTTCCTACTTTTTACCTTTTTCTACTTTCCTTCACTCTTAATGTTTGAAGATTTCTCCAATTTTTGCTCGGAATGCCTTCAGGGCAGGTTTGGCTGGCTTGAGTTGTGGGGATCGAACCACAG